>JAJPUD010031602.1:0-12435 GCA_023553655.1 Myrmecobius fasciatus | reverse complement strand
AGAGATTTTAAAGGAGGGAAAGGGACCCACGTGTGCAAGAATGTTTGTGGCAGCCCTTTTTGTAGTGGCAAGAAACTGGAAACTGAAAGGATGCCCATCAATTGGAGAGTGGCTGAATAAATTATGGTATATGAATGTTATGGAATATGATTGTTCTGTAAGAAATGACCAGCAGGACGATTTCAGAGAGGCCTGGAGAGACTTGCATGGACTGATGCTGAGTGAAGTGAGCAGAACCAGGAGATCATTATTCACAGCAACAACAGTACTATATGATGATCAATTCTGATGGACATGGCTCTCTTCAACAAAGAAATGCTTCAAACCAGTTCCAATTGTTTGGTGAAGAGAGCCATATACACCCAGAGAGAGGGATGTGAAATGTGGACCACAACATAACATTTTCATGTTCTTTATTGATGTTTGTTTGCATTGTATTTCCTTTATCAGATTATTCTTTCTTATAGATACGATTTCTCCTGAACAAAAATGATGTGTGGAAATAACTATACATATATTAGATTTCTTAAGTATTGTAACATAGTTAACATGTAGTGGATATCCTGCCAGCTGGAGGAGGGCTGGGGAGTAGGGGGGAAAAATTTATAACAGAAAGCTTTGTAAGGGTTAATGTTGAGGAATTACCCATACATATGTTTTGCAAATAAAAAATATTAATAAAAAAATAATTGTAATCATACCTTTTTTGATAGACAATTAACATGGATAATAAATTTGATCCAGAACTAAATAGGAAGAAGAGAACAGTCTGAATAGAACTGGGAAAAACTGCAGCATTTTTAATGATCCCAGTCTTTTATTGTAGGCAAATCATTTAGTTTCTCTGTATCCTAATTCCCTCCTCTATAAAAGGGGTAAAGGGGTAGATAGCTGGAGTTCAGGAGTTAGAATACTGGGCCTGAAGTCAGGAAGAACTGAGTTTAAATTTAGCTTCAGACACTTAGTATCTACATGACCATGGGCAAGCCACTTAACCCTATTGCCTCAGTTTCCTCATCTGTAAAATTACTTGGAGAAGGAAGTAACAAACCACTCCAGTTTCTTTGCTAAGAAAGCTTGAAATGGAGTCACAAAGAATAGAACACAACTGAAAAATGATTGAACAAGAAAATGGATATAATAATAATGGCACAAATTTACCATTATAATTAATGGGCCAATATTACAGAGCTGTCATTAGCAAAAAAGAGAGAGAGAGAGAGAGAGAGAGAGAGAGAGAGAGAGATTGTATAAAAGTGCTTTTGAAACCTTAAATTAGATATTATTAATTATAAAATAATTATTAATGAAGTTATATTAATGTAACTATAGGAAGCTCATCAGAAAAGAAACTGAGTCTATCACAGGAATCATCCTTGTGGCTAACAAATTAAATAATAGATTATTAAAACTAACATCTATTAAAGTTTAAGTAAATTAATGAAAAACAAAAAGATGAATATGATACTTAATTTGGAACAATGGGTCAAATATTTGGGGAAACAAAGTGGGAATTCTATAGGAATGGAATGGCCCAAACGAAAAACAAAACTGCATAGGCAGCAAAAGAAAAAAGAAAACTTTTGTTAATGATAACTTCAGCAAAGGAAGGTCATAGACAGAGATTATATATGCTAAAACTAATTTATCCTACAAAAATTTGAAAAAAAACAAAAAGAATGAATATAATTAAAAAAAACATGAAAGGAAAATTTCACATAATCATTGAAAACAAAACTACAGAAAAATAGAATTCATAGGATATCAGTCAAAAGGAACTTCATGTTAACTAATTAAAACATATAAACAGCAAATTCTTGAGTTTCACTAAGAGAGAGAATATCACAAGCAACCAAGAGAAAATAAAGCATATATCAAAAAGGGTTCATTCAAATCACACTAGATTTGAAAGGAAATTTTGAGAAATGGGATGATAGAAAAAAATATGGGAAACCATCCTTCACTCTCAATCTGAATAGCTATGGTAAAACTGTGTATATCTCTTCTTGGGGGAAAAAAAGGACTTTTGTACAGCATAAAATATTTTAATACCTTCCTACAAAAGCAACCAGATTTGGAAAAGGCCAATTATATCAAACTGATGTGGAAATAAAACCTTTAAAAGACAAATAAGTCTTTAAAGTAAAAAATAAATAAATAGATACTTAGTGGGTTTCATATTATAATAGTAAACAAACTATTGTCCCTTGCATCCTATCCTTTAAGAAAGAAATTGAATAAAACAAGGCTAGGAATTACATTAAAACTCCATAAAAAAAAAAGGAGTGAATAGAAGTAGACAGCTTGAGGGGAAAAAAATACTTGAATTCAGGTATACAGATGCTGACAATCTAATAATTAGATGGGGAGCTGGAGGAAAGAATCTATAATCCATACTCATAGATAGAAGAGGGGGAAGGCATGAAAGTACAGAATCTATTATATTAAAACAAGTAGAATTTTGTCCATGTTGAAGATAGATAGGATTGTGTTTCTCTAGATTTTCAGATTATGGGACTAAATTAACCACCATGCACAAATATCTAGATAGTAAGTCATTAATAAGAGTTTTTAATTTTTCTCAACCAGAACTTGATATATTTAATAGAAGAATAACAGAACGATGAGAAAAAAATTATAAATTTGAGAAGAATGTTGGAAAACTGGACTTGATAGATAAAGGGAGAGTATTGCATATGAATAGATTTCCAGGGATCCCTGAATTTAGAAGGGAAAAGAATTACACTTTTACTTCAATATAACTAATTTGGTTTATAGTCTATTTTCCCTCAAGCTGTCTACTTCTATTCACTCCTTTTTTTTTTAATGGAGTTTTAATATAATTCCTAGCCTTGTTTTGTTCAATTTCTTTCTTAAAGGATAGGATGCAAGGGACAATAGTTTGTTTACTATTATAATATGAAACACCCTAAGTATCTACTTATTTATTCTTTACTTTAAAGTCTTATTTGTCTTTTAAAGGTTTTATTTCCGCATCAGTTTATAGTGCACATTTTGTTCTATGAATTCAGAAATATTACTCTAAGGAGTCCATAGAATTTACCAGACTGAGAAAGGTGTCCATGACGTGAAAAATAAGGTTAAGTAATTCTGCCAATAATAAATACAGTAAAGCAAGTATTAATCAGTCCCTTTACATGAAATAATGTAATGTAATAAAAATAAGAATCATTTCAGGAAATAGAAATAAAAGATGGAGATATAAATAGAGACTAAAAAATAATGCCCCAACTAATGAATAGGTCAAAAACAAAATAGAAGAAACAACATGAAATATGATAATAAACATTAAAACCTTAATGTTATAATGTACAAAAATGTATTAAAATATAAATAAGAACAAATTTATATTCATAAATACTTAGACTAACAAAAGTTAAAAAGAAATGACTGATTCAACATGAACTCTAAGAATTAGAAAAATAACATATTAATTAATCTCAAATATCAATATCAAAGGAAAAAATTTTAAATTAAGGGTAAAATTTTAAAAGCAATTAATAAATTAATAAATGAACTGAAGAGTTACCTTACAAAGATTAATAAAAGAATAAATTAATGATTAATTTTCAATTTAGAGAGAGAAAATCTAAGTTACCAAAATTAAAAATTAGAATGGCAAATAACAGATGGAAAAGAAATAAAGAAAATTTATTGGAAATTATTGTGTACTAAAAATCTAAATATTAAATGAAATAAAGAAATATTTCCCCAAACATAAAGTACCTACATTATCAAAGTAACAAATAATTCAACTAAGTAACTGAATTTTAGGAAAAAATATTGAAGTTGTTATAGATAAATCCTTAAGTAGTGAGAGGGTCAAAATCAGAGCCAAATAGATGTATAAAAGAATTTTTAAAAACATTTAAAAAAACAACTAACAATCATACTCTAAACAGTTTTCACAAAAAACAGAAAGACAATTCTTTATTCCTTCTACAAGAAAAAAAATTATCACCCTAATTTAACAAATAGAGGATAATGTAGCAACTTATCACTAATGGATATTAATATAAAAATGTTTTTAAAAATGTAAGTGAAATTATAGAGATGTGTTTACCTATGTATATATCTATGCTTGTATTCATTATGACTGAATTACATTTCTAGCAGAAATACCAGAATGTTTGAATATTAGCTAAATAAATGGCATTTTGAATCATGTTAATTATGATAAATAAAAACATTATACCAATAGTTGCATAAAAATCCATTAATAACAAAATTCAATAAAAGTTTAGGTTTTAACAACACTAAATCTCACAAAAATGAAAGCGTTTTTCATATTATTTTCAATTTCTTATTAAATTAATTTTCCTTACTTAAAAATGGGTAAGGGCAGAGAAGTTGGAGTAGATATCTCCTAAGATATCTTCTACCTCTAAATCTATAATTCTAAGATCATATGGTATCATAAAATGCATCTTTCAAAGACCAATAGCTAGCTTTGTCAGTAATAGAATAACATGGTAAACATATTCATGAAGGTTAGGTGTGAAATAAGGATGTTCACTATTATTCATTGACTTAATATTCAAAATGTTAGTTATGATAAGAAAAGAAGAAAAATGAATTGATAAACTAAACATTAAATACGAGGCAAAAAAACTTCTACCTCTTATGTCATATGATAAGTAAATTATAAAACCCAAGAGAAACAATAACAAAAATGTATTAGTAATAATTGATATCAGAATAATGACAATATACAATATAATGCATAATATAATTACATATATTAATAAAACTAGAAAGGGAAATAGTATTTACAATAACAGCCAAGCACCTTAAATCTTTGACTGTTAATATAAAAAATGTACAGAATTGTCATAAGATAATAGAAGTAGAGATGCAAATAGAAAGATTCAAATAAGAAAAGATATTCAATATTCTTGACTGGATTTATCATATTTTCTAAGCATGTTTTTATTTTTATTAGTGTAATAGTCAGTATGGCTTGTTTTGCTTGTTTTACTATGATTGCAAAAGAGGTGTTCCTTTTCCCTACCTGAAGGCTTTTTCTTTATTGATTAAATTAATGTCAGGAGCATAAAATCCTATATATCTCTATTGAATCAATCCAAGATTTTTAATTAGGTGCATGAAGTCTTAATCAATTTCTAGTGAATTAAAGTCACCAGATGAAATGGAGGGATGCTACTCTAGAAGCATATTAGAAATGGTTGAAGAAAGAAATTGAGTCATGTGTTGTGGATCTTCTATAAAATACCCATCTGTTTCAGAACCCAATATTCAAGTTTCTCTGGTCAGCCTAAATAGAATAGTTTTAGCTAAGCCCCTAAAAGGGAATTACGTGAAGATTACTTAAAGAATAGTTTCTGTCTCTTCCCTCCCTCACCTGCTTCACTTTGTTAACTATCAGATTTCAAATTTCCCACAAGAGTTTTAACAATGTAAATGAAACAGCTAATGGCAGGCAGGGATTTCACTGGGAACCAAAGACAAATACAACTTAGGAAAGATGCTATCAAAACTGGACAAAGAATTCAGTAGAAAGCTACAGTATACCTAAGGAAACTGTGAGAACCCCAGAAAAGAGACAAAATTACATCCTGCAAAAGGTCTTCTGGGAGTTGTTGTCCAGTTTGCCCAGTCCATTTTGATTAACAACTAGCAACTTTTAAATTTTAGAGAACTAAAGACAAGCTATATTCATCATTTAATTTCAATTAATTATCAACATGAGATCCTGATATTTTATTTCCATTTGTTTCCATCCCATTTGCTTCCAGTGAGAATTCTTTTTTGATTGGTTGAACTGAAACTACATGGGTTGGACTAAATGGCCAACTCTTAAATCTGTGATTGTGTGATCCATCATTGTTAATAGCAAAACAAATAGCCTTCCTTCTTTTAACAACCAGTACATTTAAAAACAAAAGCAAAAATTAGATTACCCAGTACACTGGCATCAATTCAACCTTGAAAGCACACAGTTCATGGTCTTACAAAAGAAGATTCTTGTGAGCAAAATAAATAACAAAAATCCTTGAGTCAGTAACTGTTAGTCATCCAAATGCCATAATGGAAACTTTCTGATGTCATTTATAGTTCTAAACATAAAAGTTCCCTTGCATGAGGTCTCTCCTGAGTCTGATGTTCTCACCTGCTGATTCCTTAGTGTCAGGGCCAAGTGGGTGGTACACTAAGTTAAGAAATGTGAGTCACAACTTTGGCCAAGAACCAGAGAGTAGTCTGGGAAGGGAACCTGATTGAAAAGTACTAAAGAAGAAGCAGACCAAAGGTATGAACTCATCCAGCAAAATCAGATTCTACAAAACAGTAAAATTCAGTGGGGCTAGGATTCAGTGTATCTATCCATGAATGAATATCAAAGACCTTGATATCCTCATTGACTCCAAAGTACTACTTTCCCTGTATTTTCTAGTTCTAAGCCTTGTCCCTAGAAAACAGAGAAAATGAAAGAATGAAAAAAAAGCTTACTTGATCTCATGGGAGTTAGAGCCCCTATCCTCAGTATCTCATAGCTCTAGAGATGAAAAGAGGCACTTTGTTATAGTGTTACAGACCCTAATGTCAAGGGCTCTAGATTGAAATTCTCTCTTGCTACATGTGTTACTAATTTGAGCAAATCTTTGACCTCTCTGAAACTTAGTTTCCCCCTTTTCAAAATAAGGAAGTTGGAATTGCCTAGATGTATCTAGGAACACAAATTATATAAATCACACAATTCATAGTGTTACCAAAAAAAAAAAAAAGAAGATTCTTGTGAACAAAGTAATTTGCATAAAAGTATACATTTACAGTTTGCAAGACTTGAGTTGAAATTCTGCCTTTTTCACTGACTGTGTGACCCTGGGCAACTCATCAAACTTCTCTCAGATTATTTGCTTATCTATGGAATGAAAGGAAGAGGACTGGGTGGCCTCTAAGTTCACTTCCATCTTTAAACTTAAGATTCTATGACTAGATAAAATTCTTTGGATCCCTTCCAAGGTTAAGTGGCATGTTATAATATTAGAAAAAGGATTCCCTTGAGATTCAAACATCATTCTCTAAAAGTAGCAGATCCTTATATAACAAACCCTGTACCTGAACTGAAAAATGAAAGAAGCTATCAGTTATAAAAGGGAAAGGTGAGGAGGAAGAAGATTCCAGACATAGGGGAAGAATCTGATATAATGCATAAAGGCAGCAGAAAGAATGTTGTGTACAGGGAATAGAAGAAGCCTGAGTGGTCCGTAGAATGTATGAGAGAGAGAAACACGAACTGTCTGGAAATATAGGGGAAAATGAGCTTATGTAGAGCTTTACATGCCAAAGAAATTAACATGTTATCCCAAAATTGATGAACTCAGAGGAACTAATGAGAACACCAAGAAAGTATAAAAAAAAAAGAAAGAAAAGATGATCTTTAAAAGAGTCTTAGGAAGTAGGGATCATTATATAATACATTATGATATTATATATTATATGACATATTATAGCATTATATAGTATTACAGATAGGGAATTGGTGCATTTATGAAGAGACACAAAGCTGTCTCCTTATCTCCAGATAAGTAAGAATAGAACTAGGAGAAAATAATCACTCTATCAACAAACATCTATTTAGCACCTACTATGTGCCTGTCACTGTGCTAGGTGCTATCAATATTCAACTGCTATATCATGCTGTTGATCTCCTTTGCAGACTGACAAGTCTTTGAAGGTGAGTGCAAAAATATATTTTATATATTTTTAGTTCTGTGTATATATATATATATATATATATATTTGTTCTGTAGAATGACATCTGTCATATTTTAAATAACCTTAAGGATTACATTTCCCATTTTCTTTAAGTTATATGTTGTGTTTTTGTTCTCTTCACTCACAAAATAAACATGTTTACTTTTAAAAATACATGCCTGTGTATATGTGTGCATGATACACATACAAATACACACACACAGTATGAAACAATTTCCACTATGAAGGAACTCCTATTAGGGGAGACAAAAAAACACAAGCATATAAAAAAGAAACATAAAAATAATAAACATATAAATACAAAGTAATCAGTAATTAAACAAGATAGTTACTGAGAAAGAAACTGGGAGTTGGGGGATTCAGAAAAATCTTCATGAAAAATATGATGTTTGAGCTGTGCCTTGAAGAAAGAAAGGGATTCTGTGGGATAGAGATGAAAAGAGAGTGTGTTCCAGGCATAGGGGGAAGTAAATATAAAAGCAAAGAAGCAAAGCAGGAATTCTTTGTTTGAGGAATAGAGAGCAAGGTCAGTTTGACTGGAGGACAAAATATAGAATGCCCAATGAGCTTGAAAAGTTAGGATGGAGACAGGCTGTGAAGTGCTATAAAGAAGATTTTTACATTTTAATCTAAAGGCAAGAGGAAATGGAATTTATTGGGAATTAGAATTTACTGAGCTGAGAAATGGCATGGTCAGTCTGATCTTCCAGAAAATCACTTTGGTTGCCACAGTATTGAGTTTGGACTGCAATGGAGAGAGATTTGAGGCAAGTAGACCAAATAGAACTCCATTGTAACAATTCAAGATAAAAGTACTAAGACTCTGAATTAAGGTGATGACTGTGTGAGTAGAGAAAGTGATCAAGTGTAAGAAATGCTGTGGAAGTTGAAATGACAAGATTTGGCACCTGATTGGATATGTGGAGTTAGGTAAAATGAGCAGTTGAGGATGACACTGAGTTTACAAACCTGGAGGAATGGAATAATAAATAAGATAGGTTTGAGTAGTGGATTGAGAGGAAAAGATATAAGTTCTGTTTTAGATGTGTTGAAATACAGTTCAGAACAGAATCTTTAAAAAGTCATTTTCACAGGTATCATAGGATATATGGGGTATTCATAGAGAACTAATACCTCTAGTATTATGCCTTGCCAAGCTCTTGTCAGAGATGCACACCCACCCAACTTTGGTGTCCATCTGTCAACCTGCTCTTATCTCTGACTCCAAGAAACTAAAGCATACACAGCAGTCAATTTTTGGTAAACTTTTTGGGCAGATGAGCTAAAACAGGTTGAGGGCAGATGACAGGCTTTAAACCCATTGGTTACTTAGGGGGATGTTTGGATATTCTAAGCACATAAAGACTTCCCCCAATGGAATGGGCAGACAAGGACAAATTGTTCCAATGGCCATAAAGGCAGCTAAATCAAGCATTATGGAGCACAGAGGATGACACTGAAAATATCAAGTCATATATTGCATCCCAAACCATTGCTTGTCATCTTGATTTTCTTCTTGCTACTAGACTGTGTTGATTCTGAAAGAGAGAATGAAACTGATGACTTTGTGCAATTGGGCCTCATTCAAATCCCATTCACATACAAACCAAAACATCGTCCATGATGTCATTATCAACAAGGGTTCAAAGATGTGGATGTGCTGTCTAAAGGTCCCAAATTTGTCACCAAAGAGTACTTTGGACAGAGGAAGAATCTGGACTATAGCTAAAAATGAATTGTATTATGGATCCATTTTGGTTTTATTTTTAGAATGGAATCATTGCAGATGAAATTTTTTCTGTTACTCAAAATTTCCAGGTATGATCATCAAGATTTAGAGTGTGTGATGTGAAAAAGAACACTAGATTTGGTCACACTTACCCTCCTTGGGACTGCTGGATAGTCATTTACTTAATCTCTTAGGGTTTCACTTTTGTCCTTTAAAAAATGGAAGCCATGATACTTGGAAAAGACTTTAGATATCACTTAGTTTGAACCTACCATTTTACAGATAAGGAAACTGATGCATAGAAATTTTAAATGCTCATAGTCTAACTCCAATTGAACATATATTAATTTAGCACCTATGTCAAAAAAATTCTTATGTTAGATTATGGGAAAATGTGGTTCAAAAAAAGACAGTGCCTGCTCTTTACACATGCATAAAAAATAAATTGGCTAGAAAGCCAATAGGAGAATTATAAAACAATATCCTGGGAGATTTGAAGAAGAAGGAATTGATCAATATAGGTATTTTGCCCCAAAACAATTTATCAGCATTCTCTTTGGTGGTTATAGAACATAGCTAACAAACCAGTGATCCACTATTATAATAATAATCTAATTTCTTCTTAGTTTTCTATTCATCTACTAGGAAATGATTTGATTTATTCATGACATCTTCATAATTCAATTTTATTTCTGAAATCTAATGCCTCCAATTTCAAATACATGCCTAAATTACCTTTCCATTACATTTATATTTTCTTTTAAGTAGAAACAATATTTTTTATTTGCCTTGGTGTCTTGGATTTGGCATCAAAAGATGTGGATTGTACACTATTTATCAGAGAAATGCAAATTAAGACAACTCTGAGATACCACTACACACATCTCAGATTGGCTAAAGTGACTGGAAAAGATAATGATGAATGTTGGAGGGGATGTGGGAAAACTGGGACACTGATACGTTGTTGGTGGAATTGTGAGTGGATCCAATCATTCTGAAGAGCAATTTGGAACTATGCTTAAAAAGTTATCAAACTGTGCATACCCTTTGAATCAGCAGTGTTTCTATTGGGCCTATATCCCAAAAAGATCTTAAAGGAAGGAAAGGAACCCATGTGTGCAAAAATGTTTGTGGCAGCCCTTTTTGTAGTGGCTTGAAACTGGAAACTGAATGGATGCCCATCAATTGGAGAATGGATGTATAAATGGCATGGAATGTTATTGTTCTGTAAGAAAAGATCAGTAGGATGATTTCACAGAGGCCTGGAGAGACTTGCATGAACTGATGCTAAGTGAAATGAGCAGAACCAGGAGATCATTATACACAGCAACAACAAGACTATATGATGATCAATTCTGATGGACATGGCTCTCTTCAACAATGAAATGTTTCAAACCAGTTCCAGTTGTTCAGTGATGAAGAAAGCCATATACACCCAGGGAGAGGCCTGTGGGATCTGAGTGTGGACCACAACATAGCATTTTCACATTCTCTATTGATGTTTGCTTGCCTTATGTTTTTCTTCTCAGGTTTTTTGTTTCTTTTAGATACAATTTTTCCTGTACAGCAAGATAATTGTATAAATATGTATACACATATTCGATTTGTCAAGTATTTTAACATAAGTAACACGTATTAGACTGTCATCTAGGGGAGGGAGTGGAGGGAAGGAGGGAAAAATGTGTAACAGAAAGCTTTGCAAGGCTCAATGTTAAAAAATTACCCATTCATATGCTTTGCAAATAGAAAGCTTTAATAAAAAAAAAAATATGTGGGGGGCGGAGCCAAGATGGCGGAGTGAAAAGGTGACTTTCTGCCTCTCCTCCGATCTTCTCTCAAATCAACAATAAAATAAGCCTCTGAACTGATCTTCAAGTCAACGAACTCAGAAATATTTGGGCACAGCTCTCTGGATAACTTCATATCAGGTTAGTCGGACTTGGAAAGAGAGATAAATAGACGACAACTGTGCAGGCCGGAAGTGAGGGTGGGACTCAGCTCAGCTCATCTTGGAAGAAATTCCAAACTCCAAAACTCCAAATTCCAAACACTTGGAGTTTATCTGAGGCACTCAGGACACTCTGCCCTGATTGGGGGCAGGTGTTCTGGCAGACTTGCCTTGTTTAAGGAGTAATTCGAACTTAGTCCTAGCCCCCACCGGCCCAGCACCTTAAGTCAACTCGCCGAAGTGCCCCAGGGCAAAGCTTTTTGCAGCTGCCACTTTTTTTTTCCCTCCCTTAAAGAGATATCCACACTGTCTAAAAAAAAAAAAAATATGATGAAGAAGCAAAAGAGAGCTCTCACCATAGACAGCTTTTATCAAGGCAAAGAAACGACCTCAGATACAGAGGTTTCTTTAGACAAAAATCCAGAGAACATCAGCCAGGACCATCACTGGTCCCCTTTTCAAAAGGCCTTTCTGGAAGACTGCATAAAGAACCTCAAAAGAGAGCTGGAGGATAAATGGGAAAATAAACTGAAATCAGTGCAAGAAGGATATGATACCCTGCAAAAGAGATATGAAAAAGACACCAATTTATTAAAAAATAAAATTAGTGAAGTGGAAAAAGAGTGCAATGAACAAATTGGCCAGTTACAAAAGGAACTTAAAAAGGTAACTGAAGAAAACAACACTTTAAAAATAAGAATTGAACAAATGCAAGTGAATGACTCACTAAGACTTGAAGAATCAGTCAAACAAAAACAAAAAAATGAAAAATTAGAAGAAAATATGAAATATCTCCTAGGAAAAACAACTGACTTGGAAAATAGATCTAGGAGAGACAATCTAAGGATTATTGGACTTCCTGAAAGCCATGATGAAAAAAAGAATCTAAACACTATCTTCCAGGAAATCCTGAAAGAAAACTGCCCTGAGATTGTAGAATCAAAGGGCAAAATCACCATTGCAAGAATTCACCGATCACCTCCTGAAAGAGACCCCAAAA
>JAJPUD010031601.1:0-12436 GCA_023553655.1 Myrmecobius fasciatus | reverse complement strand
ACACACACACACACACACACACACACACACACACACACACACACACACACACCCAACTCCTCCTATATTCCTATTTCTGTTAAAGACACCATGATTTTCTCATTCATTCAGGCTCAAAATTCTGGAATCATCTTTGGCTTATTCTTTGTATCTTCCTCTATCCAAGTCCCCAAGTTCAGAAAATTCTGTTTTTCTCACCTTATGGCACAATGGAAAGATCTCTGGCTAGTATCGGAGAACCTCAGTTCAAATCCTACCATTCTATCTATGTGAACTTGGGCTAAAACTTTCCCAGGACTATTTCCTCATCTTTAAAAATGAGAGAGGTTGAGATGAAGACTTTTGAGGTTCTTTTCAGTTCAAGATCCATGATCCTATGATCACTTTTCTCAATTCCAATTGATACCACTTTAATTTAATAATAATAATGGATAGCTAATATTTATATAGTAATATGCTAGACACTATGCTAAGTGCTTTATGATTATTATCTCATTTGGTCCTAGGGAGGTAAGGTGATATTATAATTCCCAATTCACAGATGAGGAAATTGAGGCAAACAAAGGTTGCATCACACAACTAGTAAATATCTGTGACTAGATTTGAGTTTTAAATATAACCATTTTTGTCAGAAACCCTGAGGGTCTTCCCCTCCAGATTTATTTAGTTATTAATTTTTTTTAACTAGGAGAGAAGGGAAGCATGGAATTAACTGTTAATCAAGGTATAATAAGTCCCACAGGAAAGCCACAATCAAGTATTGTTATGGAAGAAGAAAGCAATATATTGAATAGGTGCAGCCTCAGTCAAAATGAGACCTGTTGAAGACCTTAGCGTAAAAAAGCCAAGTTCTCCTACTGAATCCAACACCATTTCCAGTCATTCAATTATTCCCTATGGGCTATAGTAGCAAATTCAGATTCCTTAAATCTATCTACTTGCTGTGGGCCTAATTTACTTTTCCAATTTTATCTTCTACTTACTTACTATAAGTCCCTTGTGTTCCAGACCAAATAGACCTCTTCTTGTTACCCTAACATGCTTGCATCTATATGCCCCCACGCCTTTGCATCTACTTCTACTTCCACCTGGAATGCCTCCTCTCCAGTTTCTTTCCTTTTAAAATTCTATTGGTGCTTCAAGGCCCAGCTCAAATGCCACTTTCCTCAAGAGTCTTTCTCTTCCCATACATAGTCCTCTCTTCCCAAATTGTTTTGCTCCATCCTGAAAAACCTGAAGACTTACATGAACTGATGCAAAGTCAGTTGAGCAGAACCACTAGGATATAGTGCAGAGTAACAACAATACTGTATGGTTATCATCTGTGAATGATTTAGTTATTCTGATAGGTGATGTAAGATCATTATAATTAATGCAGTAATTAAATAATTCCTAATGATTCCTTATGATGAAAATGCCATCCACCTCCAGAGTTAGAACTGATGGATTCAGGATATAGATCAAAGCATGCTAGTGGGTTTGAATTTGGGACTCTTTTGGTCAGTGTCATGACCAAAGTCAGGACTAATATGGTTATATGTTTTGCCTGATTATACATGTATAACCTATATCAAATTGCTAATTGTGTCAAGGAGAGAAAGAATTTAGAATTCAAATATTTTTTAAATGTTAAAAATTGTTTTTTATAAGTAATTTGGGGGAATTTTTTTTTCAAATGGCTCTCTTCTCATTCCCCATAACAACATTTTAATTGTGGCTTTCCTATGGTACTTATTATATTGTGCCATATCTCCATGCTTCCCTTCTCTCCTATCCTCACCCATACCTACTGAATGATTTTATTACCACCCTGTGGGAAGGGATTTCTTGCTCAGCTTTGTATCTCCATAGAATTTAGAATAATATCTTGTACATACTATACTCTCAGAGAACATTTATTGAATATTATAGTAGAGAGTTTGAGGGTTTTTTTTGTTTGTTTGTTTGGTTGGTTGGGGTTTTTTTTGGGGGGGGCTAAGATTTTTCCACATCTGGGTATCCTTTCTTTAAGGTGCTTTAAGAATTGTTTCTTCAGAGCCCTCAGAATTTTGTGGTTTCTAGCTTATACTCTCTCTAAGTGTTCTTGTTAAATCCAGCCAGTTTCTTTGTTTTCTTCCTTGTTCTTTCTGCTTTCTCCAGGAATTCTTTGACATCTGATGTTAAGATTCTAAATGTGGTGACTCTGCTTTCCTTGTGGGTGAAAAGAGTTTGGGTGATTTTTTAAAAAAAATTAATATCTTTAGAGCTATTTCTACTTTTTGTCTATTGTCTTTCCTTAAATTAATTTGAGATGACTTTAAGTAGTTCTTTTGTCAAAATTTCTTTTTTTTTGCTGAGGCAATTGGGGTTAAGAGACTTGCCCAGGGTCACACAGCTAGGGAATGTTAAGTGTCTGAGATCAAATTTGAACTCAGGTCCTCCAGACTTCAGGGCTGGTTCTCTATCTACTTCGCCACCTACCTGCTCCTTCAAAAAAAAAATTTAAACTTCTTTTTTCTTTCAGTGCATCTTACTGCCCTGTCAGGTTAGCACTGCTCATAATTACTCACTACTTTCCTCAGTATGTTTTACGAAACAGTTTATATTGTAAACTGTTGCCCTTGGAAGCTGTATCTTTTCTATTAGCAAAGAAGTCAAGTACCTACTGTCTTAGTTCACTTAGGGACTTTTTGTTCTCATTGTGCCAATTGCTAAGCTTCTATATAAAATTATCATCAGTATTGATTTTCAAAGTATCTAAGAAGAGAGGACTTTATCAAAAGTGTAGAAAAAGTTCTTGGAACTTATCAATACACAAAAAAGGCAACCAAAATAACACCAATAACTATAAACTCATGTGCCTATTTTTCCATTCCCCTAGAAAATTTTTGACAGTAATCTACACACTTACTGAAGATATCATTGATGAAAATGTTAAAACTGAAAAGACTTTCACAAGTAATATTTCAAAGGAAACTATATCTTTATACTCACACAATTGAAAAGTGTAAATTATACAAAATCCTAATGTGTTTATTGTTTATTGACTATAAAGAAGCATTTGATTTGATAGAGGGAATTAGTCAATCGCTAAGCATTTATTTTATAATCTGCTATGCTAAGAACTGAGAAAACCACTGAGTTTAAATTCTGTTTGGTGACAAGGAACCACACGTGTACTTTAAAGTATGTTCAAAATAATGCAGACAAACTGATTGAGGAGAAAGACAGAGAAATACTGATAGTGGGGTTAAGGGGGGATCAAGGAGGACCTCGTGTAGGAGGTAGTATTTGAGCTGAGCTTTGAAGCGTTCTAGGAAGCTATGTTGAGGAAGGAGGCATTCTAAGCATAAGAGTAGCTTGTGCATTGATAGAAAAATGGTTGATGAGAAGGATAGGTGATGGATTGCTATGTGTAAGGAGCAAAGACCAAGCCCCCCCAAGTTTGGCTAGAGTATGATGAAGAGAAATATATAACAAAGTTGGAAAATAAAATTGGAACTAGATTGTAAAATGCCCCAATGAGGAATTTTTGTTTGATATTAGAGGAATCAAATTGCATTCTAGGAATAAGGTAGAATAAGTCAGAAACTTCCATGCTGTCCACACACACACACACACACACACACACACACACACACACACAAACAAACAAACAAAAAAACCCAGTAAATCAATGAAGTTTTTTGAACTTGGTCAAAAATATGGTCAAAGTTGTGCTTTTTTAGTACCTGTGTGGAAAAATAAATAGTGGAGGGGAGAGACTTCAAGCAGGAAGTCTTATTATGGGGTGACAAGCTGAACTAGGGTGGTCCCTGAATGAATGGAGAGAAGGGGTAGATATGAAAAATGTTTGTGGAAGCAAAATTTGGACATGTGGGAGGAAGAACAGTGAGAAGATCAGGATGACCCCAAAATTATAAACCAAGGTGCCTAGAAGGATGGTGGTGCCCTCAGCAGCAATTTACAAGGTATTTTGGAAGAAGAGAGAATGAGTCCTTTTTTGGATATGTTGAGTTTGAATTATCTATGGGACAGCCAGTTGAAAGTGTCTAATAAGCAGCTGGTAATGTATGATACCAGTGCTCAGGAAATATAATAGAACTGGATACAGAAATTTTCAAGTCAGGGTGGAGATGATAAGGTAACCCATAGAAGCTGGTGAGATCACCAAAAGAGAGAATCAAGGGAGAAGGAAGCCAAGGACAAAGTCTTAGGAGATATATATATATAGGTTAAGAGAGCAATGATGATCCAGAAAGAGAGTCTGAGAAGAAATATTAGGGTGAAAACCAAGTAGTGTCATGAAATAAAAACAAAAGGAGAGAGAATTTCAGGGGAAAAGGTGATCAGCAGGGCTGTAACAATTATATTACAGTAAGGTGTTGTCTGTGTTTTGTGACAATAATACAAAAGAAACAATACATTAACATGCTAGATTTAAAATCAGAAGACCTAAATCCAAAACCCATATGTCACTTGTTATGTGTCTTTGTCACAACCTCTCAAAGCATCAGCTAATCCTCATCTGTAAAGCAAAGAGTTTGGACTGATAACCTTCCAGTCCTAAATCCAGGATCCTATTATCCTGTGAAGATTCCTTAAAAGATGTCATATGTTGCCAGGTTTGATAGTATGTGCCTTTTAATCCCTTCTATATAGAGACAGAAGATAATGATTTGTTCGAGCTTGGGAGTTCTGGGCTTCAGTGTAGGCTAAGCAGACCTGGTAGCCATACAAAGTCTGGCGTCAGTATGCTAAGCACCTACAATTGGGGGCCATGAGGCTGCCTAAAGTTGGGTGAATCTGCCCAAGATGAAAATAAGGCACTTTTGTGCCAAGCCATAGAAGGGATAGGCCCATGAGTGGCTGCTATACTTCTCATTTGTGATACAGGAAGACCAAATCTGTGAGGGAAGGAAGGAAGGGAAGAAGCAAGGAAGAAAGGGAGGAAGGTAGGCAGAAAAGGAGACGCAAGAGAAAGATTATTGATTATTGATACCAAGTGAAGCATAAAACAGGGAAATGCCTATTTACCATTTACACATTGGAGAGGTAGCACAGAGTTTAATTTGCAAAGGGACTTAACTGGTGAAGTTTTCTTACTGCTTCTGTTTGTAGATGACATTGTGCTGATTGCCTCAAACCCTGAAACACATTACAAACTCACCCAATTGGGGGTCTGTAATCCTTCAAATGAGGGCATCTAGGTGATGCAGTAAATAGAGTGCTGGAACTGCAATCAAAAAGACTCATTGGTGTGAGTTCAATTCTAGCCTCAAACACTTGTTAGTTATGTGACAGGTCACTTAACCCTGTTTGTCTCATGTGTAAAATGAGTTGGAGTGAGAAATAGCAAACTACTTCAGTGTCTTTGCCAAGAAATTTCCAAATGGGGTACAAAGAGTCAGACATGACTGAAGGAAATGAACAATAATCATTTAAGAGAGTTTCATCTAACGTCACACAAAAAAAACAATCAGATAGAGAATGGTTATTATACATCCTGCTACTGTAGTAATTTCATCAGTACCATTAGTTCCATCTGTTTGAAAGAGCCATTCTGAAATGGACAATGAGTTTTACCTAGGGAGGAAGAGAAGAGACTGTATTTTCTTTTGGAAATTGCAGAGTCCCTTCAATAATACTAAACTAAATAAGACCCATATTTTTTAGTTATTTATAATTGCAAATCATGGGAAAGTAGTCTCCAAAAAAATCGTTCCTAAGATAAACACTACCCAAAGGGCAGTGGAGAAGCATAGGGTATAACACCTTAAACAAGGAACTAACTAAACCAACATGTGACCAGACAAAGAGACAGAGTCACTAGGATAGACAGGCATGGATGGTCAAGGCAAAAGGCAGAGGCCTTTCTGGAGGCCCTAATTACATCGAAGAGATCCCATACTTTTATATTATAAATAATTATGAGTATTATAAATAATGGAGAGGGTTTTGTTAGGGATGAAGGTTAAGGTAAAAAAAATTCTTTTTTAATTTAAATAAAACTTAATTTTTAAATTGTCTTTTTCTTATAGAAGGCAGAGATTAAGAGTAGTTCCCTTTCTTTTTATCAGAATTACCAAGATTTCAGAAGAAAGCCATAGTGATGCTATTAGTCCTTACAATTTGATTTAAACAAGCAAAAACAAAAATATAAATCCTTACTAACTTGCTTACCCATTCCTCCCATTAGAGTTCTAGTTAGCATCATGCCAAAGCGGGAAATATTTTTAGTTGTATGATAATTGCATGTGTATAAGAAAGCCATACATTTGGGAATTTTAAACTTTGTTTTGCTCAGTGGAAGTAGAATAATTCTATGATTGAAATGTTAGACAGAGCCTGTATGTAGTGTTTGTAGAAGAATATGAGTAAGAGCCACATAGCATAGATAGGTCACAATCTTTGCCAGTGAAGGGAATCCTCACATTCATGAGTTTTAAAAAATCGACTGAAAGATTTATTTTTTTAAAATCATAGCATTTAGAGATAAAAGAACTTTAGAAAGTCTAGCCCTCTCATTTTATAGGTGAAGGAGCTGAGGTCCAAAGAGAGTCCTTTGCCATATAAGGTATTCAAATTCAGAGACTTTGATTTAAAAAAAAAAAAAAACTTTCTACTATACGATATTTACTCCTTGTATTTTCTAAGCGAGATGAGCTATATAAAAAGCTACCTGAATAAAGGAATACTTCTAAGTGGATTCCTTTCTAAAAGGGATTATCTTTTTTTTTTAAGTAACTTCTGCCATAGAGAAATAAACAAATAATGAATAAAATGTTTTGTCAGTTTTTGAGGCAACATTAGACACAGTAGGTTATGCCTGGAAGAAATTTCGTATTTCCTAATAGAAATTCATTAAATTCTTTTACCATTAAGTTAGAAAGTATGTTCTACATACAGAATACTGCATGTTAATCTCAAGTGATTTGCATGTAAATTTGTTCTGGCTTTAGCGATCTCAGCCCAAGCTTTTAAGTGAATGGTTTCCAAACATTCCCACTCTCTAGAGCCAACATTCAAATCCATATGTATTATTGAGACACTGAATAAAGTTTCAAGGCACTCCAGTTTTGTTTTCAAAACCTGCAGTTGTGGACACACGTATTTAAAAACAATGCTACTGAAAATCACTGTATTTGCAGCATTTCCTCTTAAGTCTTACCCATATTGACTTCCAAGACATTCTAAAATAACAGACTTCTTAGTTCTCATTCTTTCTTACTTTGAGTTACTTCCAGAACCCTTCTAGTTCACTTTCCAGTGAGTTCAAATAATTCTGCATTGTGTGTTTTTGTTTGTTTCAATCAGAAAGGAGTATTTTTCAGTCTTGATTGGAAAAGACCAAGCAAATTGCATCAGCTATCACAATTTCCATAATACTGTATCTGAGAAGTAACAAGTTCAGAGTTGGCGTGGTCATCCAGACTTCAGGTTTATAAATGTGTTAGAGTATACACAGCTGGTGACTACTCTACTATTGATAAAAACTGTGGACATAGTGCTTTTGGAACTTTGTGCTGATTGAGAACCTGTGGCAAGAGGAACACCAATGCCTTACCCTCCCAAAGACTTATGCTAAATCAATAAAGTCCTTGTGTATACATATACCATATACAGTAATACTCAGAACTGGTTCTACAGTAACAATACCAGTTAATAATAGATAGCTAACTATTAACTTAAAGAATACCATAATATGCCTTCAACAAAAATGAATTCTAATTTATATATACAAATACTTATACAAAGTTATATGTAATTATTTCAGTTTGAATATATAGAGATATATAAAATACATTTCTTCGATCTAGATTTATAAAGCATTCCCATTGTGTAAATTTCCTCCACAACAGCTTGTCTGTGTCTTAGAATTAATTCTATGTGTATATATATTTATATAGATGTAGCAAGGTAGTGCAGTGGATATAGTGTGTTGCTTAGAATTGGGAAGACTCATCTTCCTTAGTTCAAATATGGCCTCAGACACTTACTACCTGGACAAGTCACTTGATCCAATTTGCCTCAGTTTCCTCATCTGTAAAATGAACTGAAGAAGGAATTGGCAAACCATTCCATCATCTTTGCTAAGAAAATCCCAAGTGGGGAAACAAAAAGTTGGACTTGACTGAATAACAGATATTTTATATATAAATATGTGTTTGTAAAAAACATATGGGTTCAAGTTCTTCCATTGACAATTACTACCTATATGGTCATGAACAAATTATTTAACTTCTCAATGTTGCTGGCCCTTGAGGTAAACCTTGAAGGATGCTCAGGATTCTTGAGACTGGTAAGGAAGAAATGATTCCCAGCAAGGAGGACAGTGAAAGAAACAGCAAGCAGTTATCACTGCTTCAAAAAAATTGAGTCAGGGATAGACTAATAGAAGGATTAGGGGAAAGGTATAAAGGGGAGGGAGGGGTCTAAAGGGGGAGGACTGTTGGAAGTTCCGAGGTGGTCATCAAAAATAAAGTACTGGGGAGGGGGGAAGGGAGAGAGGGGAAAGGGAAGAGAAAGTCAAAAAAGTTGTCACTGGTCCAGACATAATATCTACAAATGGACAATTGTTTAAATGGTATCATCTTCATTTCTAGCCTCCACAACAAAACAATGAAAAGCAAGGTTTGTTTGTAGAGAGAAAATATGCCAAAGTCTAGTCAAGTACTAATTCTAATTCCAGTATGTGGTTAAGATAGAAAATGTCGGAGGCAGGGAAGATGAAGGTTAATGGAGATTTGAAAATATAATTGGTTTTTTTTATGATAACTTTGTTGCTGTCAGTTGTCATGACATTCTGCAAACATTTTATGATAATAGACCTTTCTAGTTTGTGCCATTTGGGTTTTATTTTGTTTTGTTTTTTTAAAACATTTTCCATCCACTCAACTATTTCTTAGCTTTGATATTTATCATCTTGTTTCTTTCAGTAACTGACTAAAGTTAATCATGCCATCCAGAAATGTTAAGTGGTACTTTTCCATTTTCTTTTCCTAGGGTTTACAGATTGTTTATGGGAGATGTATGTGCACAGTTGATTTTTATTTTTGATTTATTGAACGGGCTTCATACTAGTTTGGGAATAAGTAAAGGAGGGCAGCTCAATCTATGGTTTATTTTATCCTGACTATATAGCCTATCTCTCTCAGATAAGTCTTACATTGCTAGGTTAGAAAATAATTGTAGCAATTTGTAAAGAAAACTGTTACATAGTGAAAATTATAATACATGACAATACTTGTTGCCTCCTGAGTGTATATCAAACTAATCAGTTGAACCAATGTATGGACAGTTATTGCAAATTAGTGACAACATTTTTATTCATCAGACGTTTATCCAGTGCCTGTTGTATGTAAGACAATGTCATGGGTCTTGGGGACAAAACGATAGATAGGAAATAGAACTTTTTTCCAAGAAGCTCACTCCTTAGTAAATAGGTGAATAAGACATTTACTTAAATAATAGTAGAGAGAATATGATAAGTGCAAAGGAGAGGTCCAGGCAAAGTGCTATGATAAATCTCAAAAAGGAGAAATTGTATCCAGTGGACGGAGATAAAGGTGTTTTGCATTCTCTACATGAGGGGATAGTGTGAGAAATGTTAGGGACATAGAGGAAGAAGGCATGAGAAGAGAAAAGGATAAGTAGGGGCTCAATTTAGGTATGTAGACTTCATGAAGGTGAGTTTCCTCACCTGTAAAATGAATTAGAGAATGAAATCTTTGCCAAGAAAACCCCAAATGGGTTCACAAACACTCAGACATGACTGAACAACTTTTTCAATCTCTCTTTCAATATATTTGTAGTTGGATATATGAATATATATACACACACATGCATACTTATATACATATATAAATAAGTGGCAATGTGTACTCATGTATATATGAGTATACATATACATACATTTACATATGAATAATGCTTCATCAGATATGTTGTAGAGGGAACTACTTGTTCAGTTTTAGTTTGCACTAGATGATCTGTGAAGTTCCTTCCAGTTGTGAAATTTTACAATGGTGATAATTTTTATATAGCAATTTAACATTCATAAAACATGTTATATCCATCCCTTCCTTAGAACTTCAGAACAACCCTGAAGCAAATATTAGAGCTCTTAATATCCCCATTTTACAGATGAAGAAACTGAGGCTCAGAAAACTCACATAATTTTTTGTCATCACCCAGCTAGGAAGTTCCAGAAATCAGAATTAAAACCAAGTCTATTTTATTTTAAGCCCAGAAAATCTTTCAACATACCACAGTACCTATTCAAGACTGCCATTTCATTCTGAAGGCAATATATTTCAACAAAAGTTCTGGAATAGAAATGATGTGATCTGAGAAATGACCAGTTGCAGAGATGAATTGGAGAAGGGTAAACTGAGGGCAAGAAGACTAATTAGATAAAAAGAGATGAGGGCTTGAGCCTGGGCTCTATGCAATGGGGGAGGGAGAGTTTTTGTCATGTCCCTCGCTAGGCTAAAATTGTTGAAGTGAAGGCTCACAGCAGCCTTGTGAATGCTAGCCATCTGTTAAGTCATAGAACTAAGCAAGTTCATGCAAGTATGGTGACCGCTGATGTTAACCCGCCTCCTGCTCTGCCTTCTTGGTCTTTGTAGGAATTTAGAGAATGGGCTGTGTCCAATGTAAGGATAAAGAAGCAGCAAAACTGACAGAGGAGAGGGATGGCAGCTTAAACCAGAGCTCGGGCTATCGCTATGGGACAGACCCCACTCCCCAGCACTACCCCAGTTTTGGCGTGACGTCCATCCCCAACTACAACAACTTTCATGCAGCCAGTGGCCAAGGGCTAACTGTCTTTGGAGGCGTCGGTTCTTCTTCTCACACCGGAACCTTGCGTACAAGAGGAGGGACAGGTAAGCCCCCAGTGTGGGGTGTTTCCTTTTGGGTGGTCTGTAGTTTAATACTTGAGAGCCAAAGACCTTCTCTTACTGAGAGTCACAGAGTTGACAACAGTGGAAGAAATTCATTCTTCCGCTCCTAAGATTTGGGGACTGTAAGAAGACATGGGGCTCAGTGTTTCATGTGAAGTACAAGTCAAAATACTCAACCCTCGAATAAGTATAATTTCAAAAATTCTTTCTGGGAGACTATGTGGGCCTTACTAAACATGATCCATTTGCCTTAATGGGCTTTCACTGCTCTGTCAATACCAACTTCAGTTTTTTCCTCAAAATTCTTTTTAATTTCTTCCTCAATCCTCAGTCAATGAGGTTATAGGCTAAGTCTTTGCTCTCACCCTCATCTTCACATCCTCAGTCTCTCCTGATGACTTCCCCCTCCATTCCTACTGGCTATTCTATGTTACCCATCTCCAATTCTTGACATACATGAGCATATTTAAGACAGGGATTCTCAATATGAGTCCATGAACTTAAGTTGGATTTTCTTTAATGTTTTCATAACTATATTTCAATAGAATCGCTTTGCTTTGTATCACATGTATTTAATCTTTTCAATTATATATATGTACATATATATTATGCGTTTTACAATAGCTTTGTATGCCTTGCATAAGTCAATTATCATGTTCTCAAATTTTTCCTGCCTTACATTCATGTTTCATTATCATATTTGCTTATTGATTTAGTATTTCTTTGCCAATATGGATGCCAAAATATCTTCTTCATTTTTTAATAACTAAACTTTTCCATTGATTATTGTTTTATCTGATTTTACTTGTCCTGTCCTCTTGTTTGTTAGAAAACCTTTGAAGAATGTGAAATCTCATCCATTATCAATCAAGTATTGATTGAGTACCTCCTCTCTGTTCAACAAACTTTTACTAGGTTCAAATAAGCCTGATTTCAGCCCCTCAACCCTCATCCTCTTTTCCAGCTGACCTTGAAATAATGTCTTCTTTTCTTGTCTGGGAAATAGGAGATTCCTTAAGTTGAGTAAAAATATCTGCCCTCCTTTTCCTGTATACATATAATGCATAAAGGGAATATATCCTGAAAAGCAAAAGTGAACATACCTTTTTTTCAGCAACATTCCAAATAGCCTTTTTTCTAACCATTTAGTGAAACAGGGGGCGGGGGGGGGAGAGGGGGGATTACCAAGTGAGTCTGCTTTTGTATGGTCAAACCATACCTGATGAATACTGATTTTCCTGCAAAAGTCCCTCTTTGGACAGGATTGAAAGATTCAGTACCACATGTTCCCCTAACATTTTGAATGGCATCTATTTCCATGAAACTACTTTGACAGGAAAATCTCTTATGGAATAAAAGTGAAGGACTAATTCCATGGGTTCTTGCCATTACAGACACTTCGAAGTATGGGGGAATTTAATTGAGAAGCTAGAACAAAAATTAGAGAATTGATCCAATAGAAAGAAAGAGTAGACACTCTTTTTTGTTCAAAGAGGGGTGTGTGTGTGTGTGTGTGTGTGTGTGTGTGTGTGTGTGTTTGGAGTAATCAG
>JAJPUD010031600.1:0-12436 GCA_023553655.1 Myrmecobius fasciatus | reverse complement strand
ATGTTGGAGGGGATGTGGGAAAACTGGGAAACTGATACATTGTTGGTGGAACTGTGAATGGATCCAACCATTCTGGATAGCAATCTGGAACTATGCTCAAAAAATTATCAAACTGGGCATACCATTTGAACAAGCAATGTTTCTACTGGGCCTATATCCCAAAGAGATCTTAAAGGAGGGAAAGGGACCCACATGTGCAAAAATGTTTGTGGCAGCCCTTTTTGTAGTGGCAAGAAACTGGAAACTGAAAGATTGCCCATCAATTGAAGAATGGCTGAATAAATTATGGTATATGAATGTTATGGAATATTATTGTTATGTATGAAATGGCCAGAAGGATGATTTCAGCGAAGCCTGGAGAGACTTGCATGAACTGATGCTGAGTGAAATCAGCAGAATCAGGAGATCATTATACACAGCAACAAGACTATATGATGATCAATTCTGATGGACATGGTTCTCAACAATGATGTGATTCAAACTAGTTCCTATTGTTCAGCAATGAAGATAGTCATATACATCCAGAGAGAGGCCTGAGGGAATTGAGTGTGGACCACAACACAGCACTTTAATGCTTTCTGTGAATATTTCCTTGCATTTTGTTTTCCTTCTTAGGTTGTTTTTTTTTTTCCCTCTCTTTCTAAATCTGATCTTTCTTGTGCAGAAGATAACTGTCTACATATGTATACATATATTGGATTTGTCATATAATTTAACATATTTAGAATGTATTAGATTACCTGTCATCTAGGGGTGGGGGGGTAGGGGGAAGGAGGGGAAAAGCTAGGAACAAAAGAAAAATTTTACAAAGGTCGATGTAGAAAAATCACTCGTATGTTCTATAAATAAAAAGCTTTTAGTAAAAAGAAACAAAACAAAACAAAACAAAAAAAAACCTATCCAAATCATTAAGTGAACTTGAACTTGTATTCTCTAAGTCATGCAGCAGGGGTTCTCTATGTATAATGCATCAGTTTCCTGAGTGGCTCTGAAAGCTATTAAGAAAATTTTGTTATCCAGTAGATATACAGGACACCAGCTGGCAGATAATCAAGTTTTACCTAAGTGAGGCTCTATCACATGCATTGAGTCCATTTGAGACTTTTCTAATTTGTGGTTCTGGAAGGTGCATTCTTTCACCTTATTTAAAGAGAATGAACTTAGTAGATTATCTAGATTTCATTGATGTTCATTTGGTTATTATATAACAAATCATGTGTTGATTTATTTAAAAAAATTATTATTTGGACTTCAATAGTAGAAAATGAACTTGGAATTATTTATTTTCAGTAGTACCAATAGCCTTATATGGATTTCTCCCTACTTTAACTATCCTTTTGGGGTTTTGTTTTTGTTATTTTTAGACAACATTCCAAATTTTTGAGACAATAATTAATGTGATATATGATGTTCAAGAATTCATGATGAAAAAATTAGAATGTCAGGGAAACTTTGAAGTTAAAAGGGGGATAATGGTTAATAAAAACATAAAATTTTATCTTTATATGCAATTGGAAAAATAATGTTATTAAAATAAAATTAAAAAATTGAAAGATAAAAATGTAAACAAACATGCACCAAAAATAGGCTGGTACTTAAGAAAAAAATCTAAGATTAAATTTTATTGAGATAAATTTAAAGATTAAAGATTATTAAGTACAAAATGAGAGTTAAGTATAGGCATTGATTTTCTGGAAAAAAATCTTTTGAGTCTTTTAGGGAATTTAAATTTTAATATGAACAATCAAAAAAAGTACTGATCACTTGGATTGTATTAAGAGGAGGAAAACACTGAAGGGCTTCAGGAAGAGTAATAGTATCACTGTACTCTGCACTCATTAGACTATATCTGTGGTTTTAAATGTCATTCTGGATACTACATTCATTATAAAATATGGACATTATACAATGGAATAGCAAAATAATCAGGAGATCACCCAATTCAGGACATAGATTTGACATCCTTTTTCATTATGATTGTCCTGAACTGGGTGATCTCCTGATCAGTTGAAGGAACTCACATTACTTAAATTGAAGCAATATTTAAAATGTCAGAAGTAATAGCAACATTCAAACAACAATAACAACAACAAAACTTGATAAAAATGTCATTAAAAAAACTTTATTAGATTAATTTATTTGGCCCTAGATGTCCAAACTAGTAAAAAAAAAAAGAAAAAAAATGTTGGGCAAAGAGGTGGCACAGTGGGTAGAGCACCACCCCCAAAGTCAGCAGGACCTGAATTCAAATCTGGCCTCACACACTTAACACTTCCTAGCTGTGTGACCTTGGGCAAGTCACTTAACCCCAATTACCAGCAACAAAACAAAACAAACAACCAGACCAAAATAAATTAATAAATAAAGCTGAAGAGAAGCAAGTGTAGATATGACCTAAGGAAAATTTTCTAAGCATTAAAGTGCTACAAAAATGACTTAGATGAGAATTTCTCTCTACGGTTACTTTAGGAAAAACAGTAACAGCAACTAGATAATCATGTATTTCATAGAGTTTTTTTTTTCTTGCTTTTGTTCGATTTTCTAGTAACGTATTAAACTAATGATCACTGATGTTCTTTGAAATGTTGAAATTTTGTGATACTTAGATTATAGAAAGTTAACCTTTATTGTTTCATTGCCCTTCTATGCCTAAAGTAGATTTATTTAACTGTATATATGTGGTATGAAATTATCTTTTTTTTTTCAAAAAAATCCTTTTGGAATTCTTCATAGTTTCTTCAAAAATGCATTCCTATGTTTTTTTCTGATTTTTCAGACATAAAAGTATAATGTAAGAGTTTTCCAAAAGTGATTGTTGATAATTTTCTATGAAATATTATTTTAAATGGGTAAAGCATCCTTTTGCAAAAATTTGTGAAAACATATTCATACATTTTAAATGGTAAGAAGCCACAAATATTCCTAGTGATGGATTCTATCTTTCAAGTACTGTTTTTTACGTTATCGTCTTTCATAAGGTTTCATATCTAAGGGGAAAAGAGAAAATTACAAGTACTTCTTTAATGAATAAGCACAAAGATAATCTTTACAGCGTTGTATATTTTGGTGAGGGACTAGACTGGTCAGAAGGTAAAGATTTCACGTGCTATCAATTTACTTGTTCTGAATCTTTCAATCTCTGTATTCTAGTGGCCAATATCTACTTTTCCATTTCTTTCTCCAGGAAGGTATGAACTTTCAAAGAGAAAATAAAGCAGAATTGAGGAGGGTTTTCTTTCCCTACTTAGAAAAAAAATGCATTATACAAAGGTGTGCATAGAGCTTGCTCTAGTACACCCAACTAAACCTATAATCTTTTATGGAAGAAAAAAATCTATTGCTTTATGAAAGTTGAAAGTATTTTACATAGAAAGTTTTGTTTCAATAAAATAATTTAATAATAAACTGACTTAAAAAAATAACAAAGTTCCAATCTGTGATAGATGGTATGGAAATTGTTGTCACTAGCAGCAGGACTAGAAATTGCTTCTTGTTCCTGGCCTCTGTACTCCTCTCACAGACATCTACTCCCAAAACCAGAAAAAAAGCCTAAATTAAGATTAATTCTATCCATTCTATCTGCTTCTAGGTTGTGGGGATTTGGCTTTCTCTGGCCACAGAAAATAATCTGAATTATGGTTAAGAAATTTCTTTAAACTCTCATTAAGCCCTTACCTTTAAGAGATTTTGCCCTAAAACTTAACCTTTTCCCTGCCAAAATGGAATAAGAGTAGTGTAGAAACTTGCCATTTAAGCCTTCCTCACTTATATTTTCATGCAAACAAAGAATTATCTAAAATACAGGCCAGGTAAAATACTTGAGATATATTCCTGCTTTACTATATGTATCTGCACAAATAAAATGCCCATCCTTTTGTTTTTATTTTTCATTTAAACCAGTAAAGAAGTGTTTATCTCAGTTTCCAGAGATATTTTTAGCATATAAAAATGAACTTTTTTTATGTGATACTAATTCTTTAGCTTTGCCATTATGTTAGAGTTACATTATCATTTACAGATTAAAGATAATTCGATCTGTTACAGGTATTTCACATGCATTTTTAAAAGAAAAAAATTACTTTTGTGCTCATTTTTGAAGTTTGAAAATATTAGCTTTTCTTGGGGCAAATGCATAAAAGGCAGAGACAAGAAAATCTAATGTAAAAAGACAATAATTACATGAGGAGAAAAAGTTAGAAATATCCACTATTTTAAAACAATCTAAGAAGCTTCAATTAATATTCATATCAGTTTCTAAACTCTAAGGCAAAAGAAACCAATTTTACCCATAGATAAACTGAAAAACAGAATGCCTTTCCTAAAATTATGAGTTCAATACAAAGCCAAGAATTTCCCCAAAGGCTATATTTTTATTGGATAAAGAAACAAAACCCTTTTTCTCCTTGCTCTGCATCCACTTGACCATTTAGTCATTTTCAAAAATGAATACAGCTATAAAACCCCTATAGCCAAGATGTAAAAAAATGCAAGAGTTTTGTGTTTAATGTGGTTTCAGAAACAGCAAAATTCTCAGTGGATCCAGAAGG
Organism: Myrmecobius fasciatus; assembly: GCA_023553655.1. Lineage (NCBI taxonomy): Eukaryota > Metazoa > Chordata > Mammalia > Dasyuromorphia > Myrmecobiidae > Myrmecobius > Myrmecobius fasciatus. The sequence goes on along the minus strand of JAJPUD010031600.1, from coordinate 7,889 downwards.
CATTGCAAACATGGTTGCTACATCACCATGGCTCTGTATCAAATGATCTGTATGTGAATATAATATGTGGAATTAGGAACTGATGGGATAAGTATTTTTATCTTCTTTTTGTCTGATCATGCAACCATATAGATATTCTCTATAATCCTAACAAAGTTTTATCTTTACTTTTATTCATTCAAGGTGACCCAGAGAATAAAGTTCTAAGATGGGAGGCAGGAAGATGAGTTTAAATTCAGATACTTTTCAAATGTGTGATCCTAAGCAGAATATTTAATCTCTAGAGAGGGATATGAAATGTGGACCACAACATATAATTCCCATGATCTCTATCAATGTTTGTTTGCATTGGGTTTCCTTTCTCAGATATTTTTGTGCATGTAGATACGATTGTTTTTGCACAGCAAGATAAGTATGGAAGTATGTATACATATATTTGACTTGTCGAGTATTTTAATATAATTAACATGTAGTGGGAAAAAAAAGAATATTTAATCTATATCTACCTCAGTTTCCTCAATTTAGAAATGAGGCTAAAAATAGTACATGATTGCCATATTTCTTGTAAGGATAGCAGGAGATAATATTTGTAAAGAGCTTATTTAGCAAAATGTCCCTGGGGCTTAGTAAGTACTTAATAAATGCTTCATTGCTTCCTTCTCCTCCCTTCCCCTCTCCTTCCCTCTCTTTTCTTTTCCCTTCCTTTAGCCAATACAGTGCCATCCACATTGATCTCACTATTTTTATAACTTTTTCATTAGTTTCATCTACCAACATCAACTATCTCTCTTTGGGGAGTTTTAAAATTAGAAAATAGAAATTTCTTCCAAGTTAAAGACAACCTTTGTAAATCACTTAGATCTATTTTTTATGATTGATCAATGATTTAAGATGCTTATTCTCCTCTCCTTTCCCATCCCCTCCCTTTCCCTCTCTTTCCTTCACTTCTATTCTCCTTTCCTCCCCTCTCATTTGCTCTTCTTTCTTTTACTTCCCATATTTTTCTTAAAAAAACTGCATTGGTTTGCATTTTTATGTGGAGGAATTCATCTATATTGTTTTTTCTTCCCTAAACCTAATAAATTTAGGAATAGTCCTATGTCTTCCTGAAAATGAGGAAATAGAAGTCTGAATTTATATGAATTTAATTGGTTTGCTAGAGGATATGTCTTTCAAGAAGGTTATAACACAGAGAAATCCTTTGTTGAAGTGGCAAGGGGAAAGACCTAGTCTACCTGGTACCTTATCAAGTATTTGAATTATGTGATAAAGTAGAATCTCCATACTCAAAATGCACTTATTGTCTAACCTGAAATTTAGAACAATGTTTTTATGTCCTCTTCAAAGAGATTAAGACTGCTGCCAATGTAATTTTCCTTAAGGCACATATGTGACCATATTCTCCCTATTGATATCAATTTGAGTTGCTTTCCATTGCCTTTAAGATAAAAGATAAGGCTGTTTAGTTTTCAAAATCCTTAACAATTTGGCTTCAAGCTATCTTTCCAATGTCAGTGGACTTAAATTCTCTCTCTCTCTCAGAATGTGATCCTGCCAAACTGGACTTCCCACTCTTCCTCACAGGTAACAGCTCTATTCATTATGCCTGGAAAGTTTTCCTGAATCTCTAGCTGGAAGAATCCTCTTCTTTTAAGATTCAGCTTAGGAACAATTTTCTGCATGAGGCTTTTGATGATTGCTTTTCTTTTTCCCCTAAATGTTAGTGCCCTCTCCCCCAATAATTTTATATGTATATACATATATATTGCAGTGATTCTCCCCACCTCATTAGATTGTAAACTATATACAAGTAGAGATTATTTCAGTTTTTGAATCTGTGTCTTGAAAGCCTAGTTCAGTGCCTGGAACATGATATGTGCACAATAAATGTTGATTTACTGATATTTTAGGACATTTCTACCCAAATTGGTGTAACTACTTTAAATAACCTATTGATTGGCTTTGCGTGCCAACAAAACCCTCCAATTTTGGGGAGTTTCAAACTTAAAAAATAAGCATTTCCTACAAGTTAAAAAAATATACTTTGTAATTCATTTTTCTTTTAAATGCATTACTTAAACTTCTAGGATTAAAAAAACCCAACTAATTGCACAGTTTTTAATAAAAACATTCACTTAAAAAATTTCCCTCTTTTAAAGATATCTTTTCTCTTCATTGGCTACAGTTTTTTGAGCTCATTCTTCCCCGGTGTAGCTGAGCATCTGATTCTGTCCAGAGCAATGTTTTCACTACAATAATCTCCTTGTTTTAAACTCATTGTACTAGCAAACCAAAACACTACCAAATATTTCTTTGAAGCATTAGTTCCAAAAAAGGGGGATGGTAGTAGTAGTGATGGTATAGAAGAAAGCTCATTTTTATTATAAATGCAATCAAGAATTTAAGCTGTCATTTTGCTAACATTTATTCTGAATTCCTTTTCAAGATATTTGGGAAACTAACTAGCCAGTCAGCATACTGAGCACACTAAATATTTATAAAGATAGAATTGAACATTTTTATCTAGATGATGCTAAAAACCAACTTGCACTGTATTTTTCCCCCAACACTAATGTTAGTAAGTAAATGTAAATGTCAGTGTAAGGTAAAAACAGTTATATCATAATAAGAAGCATCTTCTAAATGTGAATCCAGGGGCACAACCAGACCAATTCCAGATACTGACTCATTTCAGAGGATTGGAAGTGTTCTCCCAGTCTTCATCACTTCTTTACTAATTCAAAGACTTCCTTGAGTAACTCATTAGTGCCTTTGGAAAGATATATATTGTCTATTTCAAATCAACTTATAGGTCATTCTAAGAAGTGAAACCTATTGGGATGCTTAAGATCAATTAGAATTTGTTGTGATCATATAAAATTTCTGACTGGAAATTGTTTAAAAAGGGAATTGAAGAAACTCAGGTGACTGAGATCTTTATTAGCACCAAGTCTCCTTAGTTCCTCAGGTTACTCTTAGTGACACAGGTACCTATTGCTGGAGCAGATTGTGGTGTAACCCTTTGGGAGTAATATAATTAGGTTTTTATATTTGTTTTTCTAGGTAGACTAGTTTTAGAGATAAAAATGTGGATACTCAGATGAGTTCCTAGGCCCAGTTCCTCATTTTGATCATAAGAGTTTCTTCTAACTTGTTCCATCATGTTCTAGCCACTTAGGGTAGCAGACTCCCTTGGTACAAATATCATATTATAGGTTTAGTTGTGAAGAAGATATGCAAAATGAACAAAGGCTAGGAGATCATTTTAAATTAAGGCACACTGCAAGACATAAAGGAGTTCTTTTATTAAATCTGTACAAGCTCATGTTTCACATAAATCACCAGGCCATGGCTCTAAGCAGAAAATCATTAGACTCTATGAAGATCTAATTTCATCAGAAGAATATTGTCTAGGGACAGCTATATGGCATAGTGGATAATCAAGCCCCAGTCCTGGAGTCAGTCCTGGAGTCAGTTCGAGGACCTGAGTTCAAATTTGACCACAGATACTTGACACTTCCCTGTTTGTGTGACCCTGTGCAAATCATTTAACTCATCTTGAAACTCCCCTCCCCCCAAAAAAGAGTAGTATTTATTCATTATAACTCCTCCTGGATCCATTCTGCAGTGGCTAACAAACTCCCATCCTATTTATTAACCATTTATTAGAATATTGGGTCCCAAATTGCTCTCTCTCTAACACATGTCATTTACTTTGTCATCTTTGTTTACTTTAATGCTAACCTCATAATATAAAATTCCATATATGCATACCCTTTCTACTGAACCCTCTGGAACTCGTACTACATAATTAATGAAATTTCCTTCATCCATGTTCAGCCTTTTATTTATTCCTTTCAGGTAACACAACAGCCCTGGAAACCTTTTATAATACTGATTTATATATCCTCTTACATACAGAACTCCCTAGTTCTGGACAGGAAATAATCAATTTGGCACATCAAAATTTCCTCACTTTCCCTAAAATCACTCAGAAACTTCTGTTGTTTTGTGGTTCACCTTATTCAAATTTAAAATCTGAACCAAATGTTAGAAACTCCCATCTACCAAATATCTGGGGAAGTCCCTCATTTCCCAATTAGTTTAGCACCTAGCTAACCATAGTCTTCTCTTTCCTGTATTCTACCCTTAAGTGTGACTTCTTTATGCTTGTTGATATTCCCTCAATTCCTTAACACTTCAAATTCTTAGTTTCTCAATCTAAGCTACTCCCATTACCTATCCTACTGTAAATAATACTTCTAATATTATTTATTATTTACTGTAAATTATAGTTCATCTCCCATCTAGGATTTTGCAAGATCAGTTTTGATATATTAATGACCAAATTCAAATTTAAACTATGCTGCCTTCACTCCTATTCAAAGACTGCTGTTTTTACCCCCAAATCAATTGATATAAACATGAAATGCCTGGACTTTTTGATAGATTCAGACACATCATGAAATAGATCCAACCAAGTAATAAATAACATATCAATTTGAAGTATCCTCAATTTAAGGTATTTTTAAGTGTGTTGATTGATTATTGTAGGTGTAACAAAAAATTGTGTATGTTCAACTCACTTGAAATGAAGGCCCCCATGTATAAGATTATGGGAGTATTGTTCTGAAAAAATTCTGCGTTCTCATGCCATGTAGGTGTTAACATCATTTTTTTCTTTGGATGCGTACCTAGAATATTTAACATCTTTAAAACAACCAAACTGTTATGGTCTTTCTGTTTTTCCAAGTGGATCCAGAGACTGAAAGTTCTGTTCATTCACAGCTCACATCCCAAGAACTTATCTGAGTGAGGGGATAATTGTACCTCCTCCATCCCCTTCTTGTCCTGGGTATTGAGTTTAGGGTTTTATTTTGTTTTATTTATCCTTTCAGTTCTAGGTAGTGGTGGTGGCATTCCCAGTCAAGAACTCAAGACATGGTAATATTAAACTCAGCATTCCAGACCCTTTCTTGCTATCAAACTAAAAGCTGTGAGAAGATAGGGTATTAAAATACAAGCCAAGGGAGATTTATATTTGAACTTTGGTTAGATCATGCTATATAAAAACTGAGTTAAATTATAATCCCCCTTTTCTCTTCAGCAATTGAAGGGATATAAGAAAGTAAGGTATGTTCTTCAGGTACTGAGAAATTCTATGCTTCTTCTAGTCACATCTTTGAACAAAATATTAGTAAAAGGTAATCTGACTTAAATGGTTAAATGAAAATGAGATGCAGGAGACCCCTAAAATCGGATATACTTAAAATTAGACATAAAATTTGATATGAATTTAAGCCAATGGTAGAGAAATTACCTGCAATCCTCCCTTTCAGAATACAAAAGAACCCAGGTAAAGAAGTGAAATGTGACATACCTGACCTTCAGGGGCACTGATACAGATGAAAGCAGATTGCTTGAAAAAAATTGGGAATAAAAAAGTATAAACGGAAGGAGTTTGTACTTGCATTCCTTAGTCCATTTTCTTTTTGGTACATATATTTGGTCAAACCTCAACCCTAGATAAGACTCAATGTAACACTCATCAATTTCTACTGATATGGTGCTAAAAGAAGCTAGAGAAGTAATACAACTGTGCTAATCAAGTCAACTATGAATTATTTAACTGATGTCAATTGGGACTAACACTATTATATTATAAATCTTATTCTTCTCACATTAATTCTTTCTTTCTCATCACAATGTCTGCCCTAAACCTTTCCTACTATGTCATAGTACCTCCAAAAATTCCCTTCTTTGCCAACAACTTTTCATAATTCTTTATTGAGAAAGTCTAATCCATTTACTACTCTCTTTCTTATCTCTTACCCACTTTTGCTCATCATTTCACTGCTTATTGACATTATCTCTCTCTATCTTACATTTATTCTACACTTGGAGGAATAGTTGCCAGTTCTATTCACTAAAATCAACTACTTTATATATGCCTTTCACCCTATGATCTTTCTTTTTTTTCTATCAGATTTCTTTCATAACATCCCATATTTCCCAGTGATCTTCTATCATTCCCTATATAATTATTTGTTCCTGGTCCTTATGAATGTACTCAATTTTCCATCATACTGGATGCTAGCATGTTTATTTAATTTTTACTTTTTATCTTCATTAATTCTTAGGCAAAATTCTTGAAAAACAAAACACTTACTTCAGTGCTTCAAATTCCTCTCCACTCTCTTCTAAACCATTCTTAGCATGGTTTTCCATTATACTGCTTGCCAAAATGATACTCTACAAATTTCTCAATGAGATCTTCTAGATCAAATTTAATTTCTTTGTCTGAAACCTAATCCCTTTTGTTCGATCATGAGAATGTGATATTAATTGGTCACCCTTCTAAAAATGATTCTTTCTTCTCTAGGCTTTCCTGGCATAATTTTTCTTGGTGTGTGACCACTCCTTAATCCCCTTTGTTAGATCATATAAAACTTTGCATTAGAATCTCTTCCTTTTTTCTTTTTATGATCTCTTACCATAGATTAAGCAGCTCACATGAGATCAAATTTTCATCTTTATTAAAATAACTCCCATATTTATTTTTTGTTCTGACATTTCTTTTTTTCCTAGTAAATTTACATATTTTTAATATATATTGCTTTGTGAATCATGTTGGGAGACAAAAGAAAAAAACATAGGAGAAATAAAAAAAAACAGGAAAAAAGAACTGAACACCACATGTACTGATGTATATTCAGTCTCCTTAGTTCTTTTTCTGGATGTAGATAGCATTTTCTGTTAAAAATCTATTAGGATTGCTTTGGATCACTGAAAGACTGGGAAGAACCAAATTTTTCATAATTCACCATCGTACATTCTTGCTGTTATTGTGTATAATGTATTCCTGATTATGCCTATTTCAGTCAGCATTAGTTAGTGCAAATCTGTCCAGTTCTTTCTAAAATTAGCTTGTTCATCATTTTTTTAATAAAACAATAATATTCCATTACCTTCATATATCACAACTCATCCTGCCATTTCCCCAAATAAAGGGCATTTGCTAACATAAAAAGAGCTGCTACAAAAAGTTTTGCATATGTGGGTCCTTTTCCCACCTTTATGATTTCTTTATGATATAGATGCTGTAATGGTACTGCTCGGTATGCACAATTTTATAGCCTTTTGGGCATAACTCCATATTGCTCTCCAGAACGGTTGGATCATTTTACAACCTCACCAACAATGCATTAGCATCCCAGTTTTCCCATATCCCTTTCAACATTTAACATTATCTTTTTCTGTTATTTTAGCTAATCTGAGAGATGTCAAATGGTAGCTCAGAATTACTTAATTTGTATTTCTCTAATCAATAGTGATTTATAGCATATTTTCATATAACTATAGGTGACATTAATTTCAACAGCTGAAAATTATATATTCATATCCTTTGACCACTTATCATTTTGTTCTGACATTTCTAAAGTATCAAATTGTATGGACTATTGTATGGACATTTTACTATCATAGTATGGACATTTTACATTGATATTCTTGTAGGCATCTCATTCTCATCATACTTGAAGGAATTCATCTTCCTCCCAAAATTTTACTGTTTTCTGAAGTTTGCAAAAATGGAAACTATTATTGTCCTAGTCACCTGAGTTCACAATCTTTGTGCCAAAAGCAGTGTCTTACTCTCACTTATTCTATAGAGTCATCACTAAACCTTACTGTTTCTACTACCACAATCTCTCATATAGATCTTTCTCTATTCACATGTTCATAGTCTTATTTTAGATTCAAATTACATCCTACCTTCATCATCTGGGCTATTTCAATATTTTCTTACTTTGTTTCCCAACATCAAGTCTTCTTTCACAAGTATTTTCCCCCACAGTCGAACATGTGAAATCCATTCCAAATCAAAAAAA
>JAJPUD010031599.1:0-12437 GCA_023553655.1 Myrmecobius fasciatus | reverse complement strand
TAACATTTCTAATACAATATTAAATAGTAATGGTGACAGTGGGCAGCCTTGTTGCACTCCTGATCTTATTGGGAATGGTTTTAGTTTGTCTCCATTACATATGATGCATGCTGATGGTTTTAAATAGATGCTACTGATCATTTTAAGGAAAAGCCCATTTATTCCTATAGTCTCTAGTGTTTTTAATAGGAATGGGTGTTGGATTTTATCAAATGCTTTTTCTGCATCTATTGAGATAATCATATGGTTTTTGTTAGTTTGGTTATTAATATAATTAATTATGCTGATAGTTTTCCTAATATTGAACCAGCCCTGCATCCCTGGCATGAATCCTACTTGGTCATAGTGTACTATCCTGGGGATGACTTTATGTATACTCATTGCTAATATATAATTTAAAATTTTTGCATCAATATTCATTAAGTAAATTGGTCTATAGTTTTCTTTCTCTGTTTTCACCCTACCTGGTTTAGCTATCAGCACTATATCAGTCTCATAGAAGGAATTTGGCAGTATACCTTCTGTCCCTATTTTCTCAAATAGTTTGTATAGTATTGAAATTAATTGTTCCTTGAATGTTTGGTAGAATTCACATGTAAATCCATCTGGCCCCGGAGATTTTTTCTTAGGGAGTTGGTTAATAGCTTCTTCTTTTTCTTTTTTTCTAATATGGGGCTATTTAAATAATTTATATCCTCTTCTGTTAACCTGGGCAATCTATATTTTTTTAGATATTCCTCCACTTCATTTAGATTATCAAACTTACTGGAATAAAGTTGGGCAAAGTAACTCCTAATTATTGCTCTAATTTCCTCTTCATTGGAGGAAATTTCTCCCTTATCATTCTTGAGACTAACAATTTGAATTTCCTCTTTCCTTTTTCTGATCAAATTAACTAAAGGCTTATCTATTTTGTTGGTTTTTTCATAGAACCGTCTCTTAGTTTTATTTATTAATTCAATAGTTTTCTTATTTTCCATTTTATTAATTTCTCCTTTTATTTTTAGAATTTCCAATTTAACATTTAATTGAGGGTTTTTAATTTGTTCTTTTTCTAGTTTTTTTAAATAATAAACCCAATTCATTGATGTTTACTTTCTCTATTTTATGCAAGTAAGCATCTAGAGCTATAAAATTGCCCCTTATAACCGCTTTGGCTGTATCCCACAAATTTTGGTATGTTGTCTCCTTACTGTCATTCTCCTGGATTAAATTATTGATTGTGTCTATGATTTGCTTTTTCACCCATTCATTCTTTAGGATTAGATTATTTAATTTCCAATTAACTTTTGGTTTATTTTCTCCTGGCCTTATATTGCATGTGATTTTTATTGCATCATGATCTGAAAAAAGATGCATTTACTATTTCTGCCTTTCTGCATTTGATTTTGAGGTTTTTATGCCCTAACGCATGGTAAATTTTTGTATAGGTTCCATGGACTGCTGAGAAAAAAGTAAACTCCCTACTGTCTCCATTCAACTTTCTCCATAGATCTATCATACCTAACTTTTCTAACAATTGGTTTATCTCCCTAGTTTCTTTCTTGTTTATTTTGTGGTTTGATTTATCTAATTCTGAGAGAGCAAGGTTGAGATCCCCCACTAGTATAGTTTGGCTGTCTATTTCCTCTTGCATCTCTCTTAATTTCTCCCCTAGGAATTTGTGTGCTATTGCACTTTGTGTGTATATATTTAGTATAGATATTGCTACATTATCTATGGTACCCTTTAATAAAATATAGTTTCCTTCCTTATCTCTTTTGATTAGATCTATCTTGGCTTTTACTTGATCTGAGATAAGGATTGCTACCCCTGCTTTTTTTTTTTTGTTCACCTTAAGCATAATAGGTTCTGCTCCAGCCTTTTACCTTCATTCTATATGTGTCACTATGTTTTAGATGTGTTTCTTGTAGACAACATATTGTGGGATTCTGATTTTTAATCCAATCTGATATCTGCCTCCGCTTTATGGGAGAGTTCATCCCATTCACATCCACAGTTAGAATAACTAATTCTTTATTTCCTGCCATCTTATTTACCCAAGTTATGTTTTCCCCTTTCTTTTCCACTTTCCCCTTTCTCCCTTCCCCCCTCCTCAGTAATTTGCTTTTGATGACCCCCTCTCCCAACCAATACTCCACCCTTTAGATCCCCTCCCCCTGTTTTTACTCCTTTCCCCTTATTCTTCTATTTTCCCATCTATTAGTTTATCCCCTTTTTTCCTCCTTTCCCTCCCACTTCCCTCTAGCAACAGACAAATTTTTATGTGAAAATCAAGTGTCTGATATACACTTTTAGAGCTCAACCTGATGCGAGTAAGATTTACACAATGCTCATCTCCCTCCCGTCTTTCTCTCAATTTTACTAGGTTTTCTTTGCCCCTTCAAGAGATTTTACCTTGTTTTTACCTCCTTTTTTTTAGATCTTATTTTACCACTTTTTCCCTCTTTTCCCCAGTATGACAACCTTCCCCCTCTGGTTATCTTTTTCATATTATCAAAGTAATATGTAGTTCATTTTACACCCAAATTTTAGGTATCTCCCTAGTAAAAATAAAGTTCTCAAGAGTCTTTTCCTTTTTACCTTTTTAGGCATCTCTTGAAGTCTGTGTTTGGATGTCGATTTTTTTGTTCAGATCTGGTCTTTTCATTAGAAATAGGTGAAATTCTCCTATATCATTGAATGACCATCTTCTTCCCTGGAGGATAATGCTCATTCTAGCTGGATAGGTTATTCTTGGCTATAATCCAAGTTCCTTTGCCCTTTGGAATATCTGGTTCCAGGCCCTTCTATGTGGAGGCTGACAGATCGTGTGTGATTCTAATTATTAATCCTTGGTATTTGAATTGTTTTTTTCTAGCTGCAAGCAGAATCTTTTCCTTGGTGCTATAGTCCTGAAATTTAGACACGATATTCCTTGGGGTTTTAATTTTGGGGTCCCTTTTAGGAGGTGATGGGTGAATTTTTTCAATGGTGATTTTTCCCTTTGATTCTACAATCTCAGGGCAGTTTTCTTTCAGGATTTCCTGGAAGATGGTGTTTAGATTCTTTTTTTCATCATGACTTTCAGGAAGTCCAATAATTCTTAGATTGTCTCTCCTAGATCTATTTTCCAAGTCAGTTGTTTTTCCTAGGAGATATTTCATATTTTCTTCTAATTTTTCATTTTTTTGTTTTTGTTTGACTGATTCTTGAAGTCTTATTGAGTCATTCACTTGCATTTGTTCAATTCTTATTTTTAAAGTGTTATTTTCTTCATTTACCTTTTTAAGCTCCTTTTCTAACTGGCCAATTTGTTCATTGCACTCTTTTTCCACTTCACTAATTTTATTTTTCAATAAATTGGTGTCTTTATCATATCTCTTTTGGAGGGCTTCTTGCACTGACTTCAGTTTATTTTCCCATTTATCCTCCAACTCTCTTTTGAGATTCTGTATGCAATCTTTCTGAAAGGCCTTTTGAAAAGGGGACCAGTGATGGTCCTTAATAACATCCTCTGAAGTTTTGTCTAAAGGAACCTCAGAATTTGGGGTCAGCCCTTCTCTGTCTCAATAAAAGCTGTCTATGGTGAGAGCTCTCTTTTGCTTCTTCATTTTTTTTTTTTGAACAGCATGTATATCTCTTTAAGGTTTGGAAAAACCTTGGCTAAAGCTCCTTGCCATGGGGCAATTTGGCGAATTAATTTAAGGTGCTGGGCCAGTGGGGGCTAGGACTAAGTCCGAATTAGTCCTTAAACAAGGCAAGTCTGCCAGAACACCTGCCCCCAATCAGGGCAGAGTGTCCGGAGTGCCTCAGATAAACTCCAGGTGTTTGGAGTTTGGAGTTTGGAGTTTTTGCCACAATAAGCTGAGCTGAGTCCTACCCTCACTTCCAGCCTACACCACTCTTTATCCCTCTATGTGTTTTCCACAAAGGACCTCATTGAGGTTCTGAGCAGTAGATTTTTATTTCTACTTTCTTCTCATGTTCTATCAAGCGAGGATAACATTTTTGGTTTAATTCTTACATTTTTGTGTCAAAGTCCTTTTTTGTCACAAATTGCAGGCAGTCCAATTATTCATATATTTTCTTTTCTTGACCTATAGATTTGTAGTTTTCCTTATATGATGTTTCACATTCTGTTATATTTTTTTCATCCCCAATGATGTTTTGATATTTCTTAGTCTCAATACTTATTTCCTTCCTTTTGCCCAATAATAATTTTCAGAGTTATTTTCTTCTTTTAGCTGCTGTATCTCCTTTTCTCCTTGGTTAACTTTTTTTCATAATCTTGTTTTTCTTGGATGGTTTTATTTTATTTTATTTTTAAGTATTTCCTCAATGTCTCTCATTTGATTTTTAAATTCTTTTTTGAGTTCTTCTATTAATTCTCTTTTGGCAGAGAGCTATTTCATATTACTCTTTAGGATAGAGTGTTTTTTTTTTTAACTTCAGTGACTTTTTGTGAAAATGAACCCCATTCTTCCCTGTTCCCATAGGAAGTTTCTGTGGTGGGCTTCTTTTTTCTTTGCAGATTCTTTTTTTAATAAGAAGTATTTGTGTAAATACCTCTAATCCTAGGGTGTGTGGGGGGGGATGGTGTCTCTGCTCTACTTCAGCTCTCTCTTCTGACCAGAGTCCTAAACCAAGAGCTTCTTCCTTCAGCAAGTGCCTCAAGCCAACAGTGTCCCTGCTCCATTATCTGCTCTCACTGCTTGTGCTGATTTCCTCTTGCTTAGGGCCACGTCACTGCAGCCCAGGTGGGCTTTGTGTTCCTAATCAGCAAAGGTTCCCTCAGTCTTCTCAACCTCAGAACCAATCTCCACAAACAGTTTAGGAGGTAAAAATTTCCGTGGTTCATGTAGAGGTTTTAGCCACATCCAGCTGTTCCCAGGGCTCCCCTCTTGCTGTTTTTATGGACCCTGCCTGGAGGTTTTTGCATTTCACATGGGTTAATCTCAGGTCCCTGGGCCTTTTTTCAGATTTTCTGGGGTTGTATTTGGAAGACCCTTGTTCTGCCCCAAGTCTTCTTGATTTTTCACCAGTATATGTTTCCCATGAGGAGTAAATTTGTTCTATTTGTGGGGGAAATCTGGAGAGCTTGAAGTTTAAAAATGTACTCTACCATCCTCCCAGAATCCCATGTTTTTACTTTTGAAGCATGGTAATATGTGAATGTTTTGCACGATTTCATATGCATAGTAATACATCCCTTGCCTTTTCTTTTTTTAAGTGTTTTATTTTTTTCCTAATTATATGTAAAAGCAATTTTTAGCATTCGCTGTTACAAGGTTTTTGAATTCCAAATTTTTTGCTCCCTTCCTTCTTTCCTCTTTATATAAAGTGATATGTTATGTATATTCAATAATATAAAAGATTTCTCTGTATTAATCATAGTTGTAAAAGAAGAAACAGAACAAAAGGGAGGAAAACACAGGAAAAATGAAATTCAAATAGAATGCTTGGGTCTGCATTCAGAGTCTATCAATTTTTTATCTCTGTTTGGATAGCATTTTCCATCATGATTTCTTTGCAATTATCTATGGTAATACCACTGAATTGTTGAGAAGAGCAAAGACATTCATAATTGATAGTCACATAACATTGCTGGTATGATGTACAATGTTTTCTGGGTTCTGTTCCTTTTCAATTAAAGGGAATAATGGGGAGTGAAGAACATCTGACACCCAAAATTTTGAAAAAAAATGTTAAAAAATTGCACATAGCTTGGAAATGATAAAATAAGTAAAAACATAGTTTTAAAAAACTTATAACGCTATAGTGGGAAAAGCTTTGAAATTGTAATTCTGATAGTTTCATCTGAATGTCTATTCTGATATGTGGGTAGTTATGTGACCATGGACAAAGACTTGGGTTGCTAATCTGTAAGATGTCTTTCCATGTTGAGAACAAAGGATAATGATCAATCAACAATTTAAAGAATGTCCATACCTATTAATTCTAATATTTTTTTTAAATCCATAGAAAAACAATTTTACATTTATATAGGTTTTCACATTGGTCAAAATGTTATCATTTTGACGCTCGACGTATTGAAATCTCTGGGACTGTATAATTTCATCTTTGTAGCATTGCTGCCATTTCTGATGTTTTCCTTATGTGAAGAAGATACTTAATTGATTAAAATTAATTAAATTTTGATCCTTGCAATAGCCCTTTGCAGTAGGCATGGGAGATGATAAAATACCTATTTTATGAATAAGAAAATTGAGGTTCAGAGAAACTCAAAACATGATGTGGTCACAGAATAAAGTGATATAGCTCAGAGTTATACTCACCTCTTCTGATTCTTAGACTAGCACTATTTCAGCTACACCACAATGTTGAAAAGAGAAAGTTTCAAAACAACTGTTCATATTTAGCTACTTGTTCTGGGATCAAAAATGCTGAAGGTTGCATAATGAAAACATGGACACATACATTAATGGAGGCAGGGTCATATTAAGTAATTCTGAGCTTGTGAGCACTTAGGAATTTTGGAGCTCCCCAAGCAATGGCAATAGAAAATAAATATGCACTATCTCAAGAAAAACCAATAATTCACCACATTTAGTGTTATATAAGGTCTAATCTAAATGCTAATGTGCTAGGCTTCAAAATTATAGGTTCTCCTCTATAATTTTAACTTAAATATGGGCCTGTCTAGAAGACATGACTTTAGACCCTGAATAAAATCCCCAGCTCTTAAAGATTTTTTTTTGGAAAACAGCCTTATGAGTGCTAATAATCTCCATAGTTCTCAATTTCCCCTAGCTTAGACACTGCAAATACCTATACTGAATTGCCAAAAATGATTTTTGGTAATTCAAGGAGATTGACCACTGCTTTGGTGATGTTTAGGGTCTCAAATGGATATATCTCTTATGAACCAAGATATAAATGCATTTAGTTTGAACAATTTAATCAATAAGAAATACTTTTTAAAGTATATTCTAAAAAATATATTCTAAAAAAGGAGACACAGGATAGACACATGTTGCTCATTTCTCTTTAAAATTTGCTTTCTCTGAAAAGGAAAATTATATTTAACTGGGAATTATACAATAAAATGATTAATGTGACAGATACTTGAGATAAATAAGGAGATAGTAAGAGAGCACCTAGCTGCCCTTGAATAATTTAAATCATCTGGCTTAGATGAATCACATTATCTGTTCCTGGAAGAATTACATCTATGATTTCTAAGACATGATGAATGTTATTGGAAAGATCATGGAATGTGGGAATGGGTCCACAGCCTCAAGGTTGGCAAATGCTGTTCACTTTTCAAGAAATAGAAGACACTAGTTTCAAAATATAAGTCAATGAGTTTGATTTACATGTTTTAGAAAGTTGCAGAAAATATCATTAATAAGAATATATTTTTATTCTTATTAAAAAACAAAAAAGAAAAATAAAACAAAACAGAATATTGTCATGGATCCAGCAGAACTTTAGGGAGAATTTAAAATATATAACAACAAATTGTTAATTCAAGAATGGATATATATATATATATATAAAATGGTAAAAAAATATATTCATGAGTGTCCCTCTTTTCTTTACTTCCTTTTAGGTTGTTCTTTTGTTCTTGGATATGCACTTGTTTAACTTTATTCCTTTCTCTCATTTTATCCCCCTCAAGCAGGCTATGGTTAAGTACAGATATATTTATTTATACATATATAGCTATGTAGATACATACATGTGTACACCCATAGAACCATACACATGTACATGCATCTATTTACACATATATATATAATATGCTCAGATATGTATATATACTCACAAATATCATATACACACATATTTACCCATATTTAAACTTGCATCTAAAACATTGTTAGTATGGCTGACACATAATGTAATTTCTCTCTTGATTTAATCTTTAAGTTTGACTTTGCCTAAGATCAATGACTACTAGTCATACTTCTTTTTTCAATAAATTTTACTACTAATTCTTGTGGTAGTGTTTCTGTATATCCCTTCTTTCCTATCCCTATTAACTCTTCTGCTTTAATTCTGCTCTTTAAATAGTCTTCCAATTATTTAACCTTCCCCCACCCATGAAACCCTCTCATCTTCTTTCCCCATTCTTTGCTTCCCCCCTCCACCCTATATTAAGAAGAGCATTGAAGTGAGGGGCAAGAACATTGTTGGTATGAAAGACTGTACACAAAAGGAATTGATAATTTTTGGATGGGACATTGAATTTATGAGTGAGAATAATAAGTCTAGGAATATAAAATGAGATCAAATTTTGAAGGGCTTAAATGCATAACAGAGGAGTTTCTAATTAATCCCAAATGCAATATGAGGCCATCACAGCTTCTTGAATAGGGAAAAGATATGATCAGACTCACATTTTAGGAATATTAACTTGGTGGCTGAATTGGAGAGGAGATAGAGTGGATGGAAGGAAAGCAAATAGGAAGTTACTGTAATGTTCCAGACAAGAGTGTCTAAATTATAATGATTGTGATATAAATGGAGAAATGAGATCACTATTAGAGATGTTGGAGAAATGGAAATGAAAAGACTAAGCAACTGATTGTTTTTTTTTAATTTATTTTTTTAATTTTTTATTTAATTTTTTTTATTTATTAATACTTTTTATTTGCAAAACATATGTATGGGTAATTCCTAAACATTAACTCTTACAAAGCTTTCTGTTACAAATTTTCCCCCCTACTGCCCACCCCTTCCCTAGATGGCAGGATATCCATTACATAATAATTATGTTAGAATACTTAAGAAATCGAATATATGTATAGTTATTTCCACACATCATTTTTTTAAGCAGGAGAAATCGTATCTACAAGGAAGAATAATCTGATAAAGGAAATACAATGCAAGCAAACCTCAATAGAGAACATGAAAATGTTATGTTGTGGTCCACATTTCACATCCCTTTCTCTGGGCGTATATGGCTCTCTTCACCGAACAATTGGAACTGGTTTGAAGCATTTCATTGTTGAAAAGAGCCATGTCCATCAGAGGTGATCATCATATAGTATTGTTGTTTCCGTGAATAATGATCTCCTGGTTCTGCTCACTTCACTGAGCATCAGTTCATGCAAGTCTCTCCAGGCCTCTCTGAAATCCTCCTGTTGGTCGTTTCTTACAGAACAATAATATTCCATAACATTCATATACCATGATTTATTCAGACATTCTCCAATTGATGGGCATCCATTCAGTTTCCAGTTTCTAGCCACTACAAAAAAAAGCTGTCACAAACATTCTTGCACATGTGGGGCCCTTTCCTTCTTTTATGATTTCTTTGGGATATAAGCCCAGTAGAAACACTGCTGGGTCAAAGGCGATGCATAGTTTGATAACTTTTTGAGCATAGTTCCAAATTGCTCTCCAGAATGGTTGGATCCATTCACAGCTCCACCAACAATGCATCAGTGTCCCATTCTTCCCACATCCCCTCCAACATTCATCTTTATCTTTTCCTGTCATTTTAGCCAATCTGACAGGTGTGTAGTGGTACCTCAGAGTTGTCTTAATTTGCATTTCTCTGATCAATAGTGATTTGCAGCACCTTTTCATATGACTACAAATAGCAACTGATTCTTTATGAGGTTGAGTGGGAGTGAAGAATCAATGATTGTAAATATTAGGGACTAAAGAATCATGATGCTCTTTGTAGAAAAAAGGAAAATTGAGAGGAATCATGATTTTTACAACAAGGATAGTCATTTCAAAAGGGGGATACCTCAGCTCAGAAAAAAAAATGTGGCTAGATATATAGACTTGGAAGTCATCTGCATAGAGATGCCAGTTGAATGCATGAAAATTGCTAGAGAGAGAAACAAAGAAAGGTGGTGAGAGACACACAGAAAGATAAAGATAAAAACAGTGAAAGAGCCTGAGAAAGAATGAGATTAAGACAGAAATAAAAGACAGAAAAAAGAAAAAAAAAAGGGAAACACAGAAAAAGAGATAGATAGGAAGGAGAACGCATGTGTTTATGTGTATGTGTGTATGTGTGTGTGTGAGAGAGAGACAGACATAGAGACAGAAACAGAGACAGAGACAGAAACTGACTCATATTTAGAGACAGAGATAGAGATAAAGGCAGTAGAGAAAAAAAAAAACAAAAACAAAACACAGGTCTAAGACAAAGATCCTAAGATATAAATGGGTCTGAGAAACCATATCCTTTCATAGACTTCTAACCATGCAACTTGTTAGATTTATCACTGGTTTTTCACCTTCTAAAAATGAGTATTCTCTAACTCATCTCTATGCACTTAATATATTCTCACAATTATACTTACATTACATAAATATGGGGGGGGTTCCATGAAGCCCCGAGTCAGGTGTTTTCGACTCTATGAGATGATTGCTGATCTCTTCCTAATTGTTAATACTCTTTCCCCTTCTTTTAAATTAATTCATATTTTTTAAATATAGGCATATACTTAAAGGGAAAGTAATATATCTAAAAGTATGAATTTGGGGGAGGGGGTTGGAGGCTGATCTTGGAGCTCAGGAAGATCTGAATCCAAGTGGCTAATATAGATCTAAGGGACCAGTGGCACTTAATAAATGTTTGTCAACTAATTCTGCTCACTCTGTGACAGTAGGCACTTCATTTTTCAGTGCTAGTCAACTCTCTATGGCTCTACAAAGCAAATAGTCATTGATCAACATTGGGAAAGGGAATTTCCTTGGAGGGAACTTATAATCATTGAAATCCTAAGCACACTACATCTGCACCTGACATCATGACCTCCTTAATGATTGCAATCAATAAAATTCAAAGCATGTCATAGATTCTTTAAAACAATTTTTATAGACAAGTTGGGAGAGATAAAAGTGAGATCATGGTAGAATTAGAATCAAATTAATAAAATGCCAAAAACCAAAGAATAGAGTATAGTTGATGTTAATTTAGAAAGATGCTTGATAACTAAATGCTGGAGTGGATAGTATAATGCACCTGAAGTCTGGAAGATGTGAAATCAAATATAGCTTCACAGAGTGACTAGCCACCACACAATCCTAGATAAGTTATTTAACCTTTATCTTCTGTTTCCTCACCTAAAAAATGATTTTAGTATTACTTATCTTCTAGTATCTTTGTGAGGATCAAATGAGACACAAAACATTTAGCAAAGTGCTTGCCATATAGTAGGTGTTATAAAAATGCAACCTATTATTATTATTATTACTTCAGGGTAATATCCTTAAAGGTTTATCTGTGGCTCTGCTCTTTTACATTTTTAGTTAAAAAATTGTTCCAGGATAAAATTTCTAAATCCTAAAATATCTAGAGAGGCTACTATTTGAAGTCATATTTAATAAGGTAATAATTT
The DNA here is from genome assembly GCA_023553655.1 of Myrmecobius fasciatus. Classification (NCBI taxonomy): domain Eukaryota; kingdom Metazoa; phylum Chordata; class Mammalia; order Dasyuromorphia; family Myrmecobiidae; genus Myrmecobius; species Myrmecobius fasciatus. The sequence continues at coordinate 1,125 of JAJPUD010031599.1, read as the reverse complement.
ATCACCATAAATACCATTCTAAAAAAGATGTGATTTTAAATAGCATCATAAAGGTAGAAGAATGGAGAAAAAAGCTCTGCTAAACTCTACTCTTTGTGGCTTATAGAAAAAGGTATTATACTCAGTCTTCATTCCCATATTTTATGGATGCTTATTAGTTAGAATACATCCAGAGAAGAACAAATAGATTTTTCAAAGTCCACAATATATGAGAATCACCCAAATGTATGAAAGATGTTTAGTCCAAAGGAAATAAAAAGTTGGAAGTAGCCATAAGTGCCTTCTGGTAATGAAAGAGCTATCACATGATAGGGCACTTATATTTATTCTTCATGGCTCCATAGACCAAAATTAATACTATTTGGTTGAAATTACAGAGAGGTAGATTTTGACTTTTTTGGATATTCAAAAACAAACAAGTAAAAATGTGTCTTAAAAATAATGTTATTTCAAGGGTGTAAAATTCTTGGAAGATGGTGGAGTAAGCTGGCAAATTTTAAGCTCTTCAATTTTCTTCCACAAATAGAATTAATTTGCCCCTCAGGGTGAACATAGATTGGTGATGGCTCCATAGACTTGGGGCGGAATAGGGTTGCTCCTGGTACAAACCAAACAAAAGAAAGGCCTCAGGCTAGGATTAACCCAAATGAATTGCTGATACCTCCTAGCTGGCTCCACAGAAACACCTTGTAGGAAATCCTGGGATTAGTTGTGTGTGGCTGGAGCTTTATAATGAACCACAAAAATTTTTACATCTTGGATAGCTTAAGAAACTGGGTTCTGAATCTGAAAAACTCAGTAAACCTTGGCTGATTAGGAACACCAGGGCCAGTTGTGCTGGAGGTACTAGGCCCTGGACTAGAAGGAAGCAGCACCAGGTGAGTGCAGAAACAGTAGGGCAGGAATACTGCTGGCTGAGAGCACTTGCAGGGAGATGGAGCTCTTGGTTTGGTCAGAGGAAAAAGCTGTTATGAAGCTAGAGGCACCATCTCCTAACCCCATAAATAAAGGTGTTTGCACAAATGAATTTTATTAAAAAAAAAAACAGGAACCAACTAATACGAACCCCCCCCATGGGGGACAGGGAAGACTGGTGTTCACCTTAAGAGGAAAACAAAAATTTGT
>JAJPUD010031598.1:0-12438 GCA_023553655.1 Myrmecobius fasciatus | reverse complement strand
ACACACACACACACACACACACACACACACACACACACACACACACACACACACAACTCCTCCTATATTCCTATTTCTGTTAAAGACACCATGATTTTCTCATTCATCCAGGCTCAAAATTCTGGAATCATCTTTGGCTTATTCTTTGTATCTTCCTCTATCCAAGTCCCCAAGTTCAGAAAATTCTGTTTTTCTCACCTTATGGCACAATGGAAAGATCTCTGGCTAGTATCGGAGAACCTCAGTTCAAATCCTACCATTCTATCTATGTGAACTTGGGCTAAAACTTTCCCAGGACTATTTCCTCATCTTTAAAAATGAGAGAGGTTGAGATGAAGACTTTTGAGGTTCTTTTCAGTTCAAGATCCATGATCCTATGATCACTTTTCTCAATTCCAATTGATACCACTTTAATTTAATAATAATAATGGATAGCTAATATTTATATAGTAATATGCTAGACACTATGCTAAGTGCTTTATGATTATTATCTCATTTGGTCCTAGGGAGGTAAGGTGATATTATAATTCCCAATTCACAGATGAGGAAATTGAGGCAAACAAAGGTTGCATCACACAACTAGTAAATATCTGTGACTAGATTTGAGTTTTAAATATAACCATTTTTGTCAGAAACCCTGAGGGTCTTCCCCTCCAGATTTATTTAGTTATTAATTTTTTTTAACTAGGAGAGAAGGGAAGCATGGAATTAACTGTTAATCAAGGTATAATAAGTCCCACAGGAAAGCCACAATCAAGTATTGTTATGGAAGAAGAAAGCAATATATTGAATAGGTGCAGCCTCAGTCAAAATGAGACCTGTTGAAGACCTTAGCGTAAAAAAGCCAAGTTCTCCTACTGAATCCAACACCATTTCCAGTCATTCAATTATTCCCTATGGGCTATAGTAGCAAATTCAGATTCCTTAAATCTATCTACTTGCTGTGGGCCTAATTTACTTTTACAATTTTATCTTCTACTTACTTACTATAAGTCCCTTGTGTTCCAGACCAAATAGACCTCTTCTTGTTACCCTAACATGCTTGCATCTATATGCCCCCACGCCTTTGCATCTACTTCTACTTCCACCTGGAATGCCTCCTCTCAAGTTTCTTTCCTTTTAAAATTCTATTGGTGCTTCAAGGCCCAGCTCAAATGCCACTTTCCTCAAGAGTCTTTCTCTTCCCATACATAGTCCTCTCTTCCCAAATTGTTTTGCTCCATCCTGAAAAACCTGAAGACTTACATGAACTGATGCAAAGTCAGTTGAGCAGAACCACTAGGATATAGTGCAGAGTAACAACAATACTGTATGGTTATCATCTGTGAATGATTTAGTTATTCTGATAGGTGATGTAAGATCATTATAATTAATGCAGTAATTAAATAATTCCTAATGATTCCTTATGATGAAAATGCCATCCACCTCCAGAGTTAGAACTGATGGATTCAGAATATAGATCAAAGCATGCTAGTGGGTTTGAATTTGGGACTCTTTTGGTCAGTGTCATGACCAAAGTCAGGACTAATATGGTTATATGTTTTGCCTGATTATACATGTATAACCTATATCAAATTGCTAATTGTGTCAAGGAGAGAAAAAATTTAGAATTCAAATATTTTTTAAATGTTAAAAATTGTTTTTTATAAGTAATTTGGGGGAATTTTTTTTTCAAATGGCTCTCTTCTCATTCCCCATAACAACATTTTAATTGTGGCTTTCCTATGGTACTTATTATATTGCGCCATATCTCCATGCTTCCCTTCTCTCCTATCCTCACCCATACCTACTGAATGATTTTATTACCACCCTGTGGGAAGGGATTTCTTGCTCAGCTTTGTATCTCCATAGAATTTAGAATAATATCTTGTACATACTATACTCTCAGAGAACATTTATTGAATATTATAGTAGAGAGTTTGAGGGTTTTTTTTGTTTGTTTGTTTGGTTGGTTGGGGTTTTTTTTGGGGGGGGGCTAAGATTTTTCCACATCTGGGTATCCTTTCTTTAAGGTGCTTTAAGAATTGTTTCTTCAGAGCCCTCAGAATTTTGTGGTTTCTAGCTTATACTCTCTCTAAGTGTTCTTGTTAAATCCAGCCAGTTTCTTTGTTTTCTTCCTTGTTCTTTCTGCTTTCTCCAGGAATTCTTTGACATCTGATGTTAAGATTCTAAATGTGGTGACTCTGCTTTCCTTGTGGGTGAAAAGAGTTTGGGTGATTTTTTTAAAAAAATTAATATCTTTAGAGCTATTTCTACTTTTTGTCTATTGTCTTTCCTTAAATTAATTTGAGATGACTTTAAGTAGTTCTTTTGTCAAAATTTCTTTTTTTTTGCTGAGGCAATTGGGGTTAAGAGACTTGCCCAGGGTCACACAGCTAGGGAATGTTAAGTGTCTGAGACCAAATTTGAACTCAGGTCCTCCAGACTTCAGGGCTGGTTCTCTATCTACTGCGCCACCTACCTGCTCCTTCAAAAAAAAAATTTAAACTTCTTTTTTCTTTCAGTGCATCTTACTGCCCTGTCAGGTTAGCACTGCTCATAATTACTCACTACTTTCCTCAGTATGTTTTACGAAACAGTTTATATTGTAAACTGTTGCCCTTGGAAGCTGTATCTTTTCTATTAGCAAAGAAGTCAAGTACCTACTGTCTTAGTTCACTTAGGGACTTTTTGTTCTCATTGTGCCAATTGCTAAGCTTCTATATAAAATTATCATCAGTATTGATTTTCAAAGTATCTAAGAAGAGAGGACTTTATCAAAAGTGTAGAAAAAGTTCTTGGAACTTATCAATACACAAAAAAGGCAACCAAAATAACACCAATAACTATAAACTCATGTGCCTATTTTTCCATTCCCCTAGAAAATTTTTGACAGTAATCTACACACTTACTGAAGATATCATTGATGAAAATGTTAAAACTGAAAAGACTTTCACAAGTAATATTTCAAAGGAAACTATATCTTTATACTCACACAATTGAAAAGTGTAAATTATACAAAATCCTAATGTGTTTATTGTTTATTGACTATAAAGAAGCATTTGATTTGATAGAGGGAATTAGTCAATCGCTAAGCATTTATTTTATAATCTGCTATGCTAAGAACTGAGAAAACCACTGAGTTTAAATTCTGTTTGGTGACAAGGAACCACACGTGTACTTTAAAGTATGTTCAAAATAATGCAGACAAACTGATTGAGGAGAAAGACAGAGAAATACTGATAGTGGGGTTAAGGGGGGATCAAGGAGGACCTCGTGTAGGAGGTAGTATTTGAGCTGAGCTTTGAAGCGTTCTAGGAAGCTATGTTGAGGAAGGAGGCATTCTAAGCATAAGAGTAGCTTGTGCATTGATAGAAAAATGGTTGATGAGAAGGATAGGTGATGGATTGCTATGTGTAAGGAGCAAAGACCAAGCCCCCCCAAGTTTGGCTAGAGTATGATGAAGAGAAATATATAACAAAGTTGGAAAATAAAATTGGAACTAGATTGTAAAATGCCCCAATGAGGAATTTTTGTTTGATATTAGAGGAATCAAATTGCATTCTAGGAATAAGGTAGAATAAGTCAGAAACTTCCATGCTGTCCACACACACACACACACACACACACACACACACACACACACAAACAAACAAACAAAAAAACCCAGTAAATCAATGAAGTTTTTTGAACTTGGTCAAAAATATGGTCAAAGTTGTGCTTTTTTAGTACCTGTGTGGAAAAATAAATAGTGGAGGGGAGAGACTTCAAGCAGGAAGTCTTATTATGGGGTGACAAGCTGAACTAGGGTGGTCCCTGAATGAATGGAGAGAAGGGGTAGATATGAAAAATGTTTGTGGAAGCAAAATTTGGACATGTGGGAGGAAGAACAGTGAGAAGATCAGGATGACCCCAAAATTATAAACCAAGGTGCCTAGAAGGATGGTGGTGCCCTCAGCAGCAATTTACAAGGTATTTTGGAAGAAGAGAGAATGAGTCCTTTTTTGGATATGTTGAGTTTGAATTATCTATGGGACAGCCAGTTGAAAGTGTCTAATAAGCAGCTGGTAATGTATGATACCAGTGCTCAGGAAATATAATAGAACTGGATACAGAAATTTTCAAGTCAGGGTGGAGATGATAAGGTAACCCATAGAAGCTGGTGAGATCACCAAAAGAGAGAATCAAGGGAGAAGGAAGCCAAGGACAAAGTCTTAGGAGATATATATATATAGGTTAAGAGAGCAATGATAATCCAGAAAGAGAGTCTGAGAAGAAATATTAGGGTGAAAACCAAGTAGTGTCATGAAATAAAAACAAAAGGAGAGAGAATTTCAGGGGAAAAGGTGATCAGCAGGGCTGAACAATTATATTACAGTAAGGTGTTGTCTGTGTTTTGTGACAATAATACAAAAGAAACAATACATTAACATGCTAGATTTAGAATCAGAAGACCTAAATCCAAAACCCATCTGTCACTTGTTATGTGTCTTTGTCACAACCTCTCAAAGCATCAGCTAATCCTCATCTGTAAAGCAAAGAGTTTGGACTGATAACCTTCCAGTCCTAAATCCAGGATCCTATTATCCTGTGAAGATTCCTTAAAAGATGTCATATGTTGCCAGGTTTGATAGTATGTGCCTTTTAATCCCTTCTATATAGAGACAGAAGATAATGATTTGTTCGAGCTTGGGAGTTCTGGGCTTCAGTGTAGGCTAAGCAGACCTGGTAGCCATACAAAGTCTGGCGTCAGTATGCTAAGCACCTACAATTGGGGGGCCATGAGGCTGCCTAAAGTTGGGTGAATCTGCCCAAGATGAAAATAAGGCACTTTTGTGCCAAGCCATAGAAGGGATGGGCCCATGAGTGGCTGCTATACTTCTCATTTGTGATACAGGAAGACCAAATCTGTGAGGGAAGGAAGGAAGGGAAGAAGCAAGGAAGAAAGGGAGGAAGGTAGGCAGAAAAGGAGACGCAAGAGAAAGATTATTGATTATTGATACCAAGTGAAGCATAAAACAGGGAAATGCCTATTTACCATTTACACATTGGAGAGGTAGCACAGAGTTTAATTTGCAAAGGGACTTAACTGGTGAAGTTTTCTTACTGCTTCTGTTTGTAGATGACATTGTGCTGATTGCCTCAAACCCTGAAACACATTACAAACTCACCCAATTGGGGGTCTGTAATCCTTCAAATGAGGGCATCTAGGTGATGCAGTAAATAGAGTGCTGGAACTGCAATCAAAAAGACTCATTGGTGTGAGTTCAATTCTAGCCTCAAACACTTGTTAGTTATGTGACAGGTCACTTAACCCTGTTTGTCTCATGTGTAAAATGAGTTGGAGTGAGAAATAGCAAACTACTTCAGTGTCTTTGCCAAGAAATTTCCAAATGGGGTACAAAGAGTCAGACATGACTGAAGGAAATGAACAATAATCATTTAAGAGAGTTTCATCTAACGTCACACAAAAAAAACAATCAGATAGAGAATGGTTATTATACATCCTACTACTGTAGTAATTTCTGTCCTTCAGTACCATTAGTTCCATCTGTTTGAAAGAGCCATTCTGAAATGGACAATGAGTTTTACCTAGGGAGGAAGAGAAGAGACTGTATTTTCTTTTGGAAATTGCAGAGTCCCTTCAATAATACTAAACTAAATAAGACCCATATTTTTTAGTTATTTATAATTGCAAATCATGGGAAAGTAGTCTCCAAAAAAATCGTTCCTAAGATAAACACTACCCAAAGGGCAGTGGAGAAGCATAGGGTATAACACCTTAAACAAGGAACTAACTAAACCAACATGTGACCAGACAAAGAGACAGAGTCACTAGGATAGACAGGCATGGATGGTCAAGGCAAAAGGCAGAGGCCTTTCTGGAGGCCCTAATTACATCGAAGAGATCCCATACTTTTATATTATAAATAATTATGAGTATTATAAATAATGGAGAGGGTTTTGTTAGGGATGAAGGTTAAGGTAAAAAAAATTCTTTTTTAATTTAAATAAAACTTAATTTTTAAATTGTCTTTTTCTTATAGAAGGCAGAGATTAAGAGTAGTTCCCTTTCTTTTTATCAGAATTACCAAGATTTCAGAAGAAAGCCATAGTGATGCTATTAGTCCTTACAATTTGATTTAAACAAGCAAAAACAAAAATATAAATCCTTACTAACTTGCTTACCCATTCCTCCCATTAGAGTTCTAGTTAGCATCATGCCAAAGCGGGAAATATTTTTAGTTGTATGATAATTGCATGTGTATAAGAAAGCCATACATTTGGGAATTTTAAACTTTGTTTTGCTCAGTGGAAGTAGAATAATTCTATGATTGAAATGTTAGACAGAGCCTGTATGTAGTGTTTGTAGAAGAATATGAGTAAGAGCCACATAGCATAGATAGGTCACAATCTTTGCCAGTGAAGGGAATCCTCACATTCATGAGTTTTAAAAAATCGACTGAGATTTATTTTTTAAAAATCATAGCATTTAGAGATAAAAGAACTTTAGAAAGTCTAGCCCTCTCATTTTATAGGTGATGGAGCTGAGGTCCAAAGAGAGTCCTTTGCCATATAAGGTATTCAAATTCAGAGACTTTGATTTAAAAAAAAAAAAAAACTTTCTACTATACGATATTTACTCCTTGTATTTTCTAAGCGAGATGAGCTATATAAAAAGCTACCTGAATAAAGGAATACTTCTAAGTGGATTCCTTTCTAAAAGGGATTATCTTTTTTTTTTTTAAGTAACTTCTGCCATAGAGAAATAAACAAATAATGAATAAAATGTTTTGTCAGTTTTTGAGGCAACATTAGACACAGTAGGTTATGCCTGGAAGAAATTTCGTATTTCCTAATAGAAATTCATTAAATTCTTTTACCATTAAGTTAAAAAGTATGTTCTACATACAGAATACTGCATGTTAATCTCAAGTGATTTGCATGTAAATTTGTTCTGGCTTTAGCGATCTCAGCCCAAGCTTTTAAGTGAATGGTTTCCAAACATTCCCACTCTCTAGAGCCAACATTCAAATCCATATGTATTATTGAGACACTGAATAAAGTTTCAAGGCACTCCAGTTTTGTTTTCAAAACCTGCAGTTGTGGACACACGTATTTAAAAACAATGCTACTGAAAATCACTGTATTTGCAGCATTTCCTCTTAAGTCTTACCCATATTGACTTCCAAGACATTCTAAAATAACAGACTTCTTAGTTCTCATTCTTTCTTACTTTGAGTTACTTCCAGAACCCTTCTAGTTCACTTTCCAGTGAGTTCAAATAATTCTGCATTGTGTGTTTTTGTTTGTTTGAATCAGAAAGGAGTATTTTTCAGTCTGGATTGGAAAAGACCAAGCAAATTGCATCAGCTATCACAATTTCCATAATACTGTATCTGAGAAGTAACAAGTTCAGAGTTGGCGTGGTCATCCAGACTTCAGGTTTATAAATGTGTTAGAGTATACACAGCTGGTGACTACTCTACTATTGATAAAAACCGTGGACATAGTGCTTTTGGAACTTTGTGCTGATTGAGAACCTGTGGCAAGAGGAACACCAATGCCTTACCCTCCCAAAGACTTATGCTAAATCAATAAAGTCCTTGTGTATACATATACCATATACAGTAATACTCAGAACTGGTTCTACAGTAACAATACCAGTTAATAATAGATAGCTAACTATTAACTTAAAGAATACCATAATATGCCTTCAACAAAAATGAATTCTAATTTATATATACAAATACTTATACAAAGTTATATGTAATTATTTCAGTTTGAATATATAGAGATATATAAAATACATTTCTTCGATCTAGATTTATAAAGCATTCCCATTGTGTAAATTTCCTCCACAACAGCTTGTCTGTGTCTTAGAATTAATTCTGTGTGTATATATATTTATATAGATGTAGCAAGGTAGTGCAGTGGATATAGTGTGTTGCTTAGAATTGGGAAGACTCATCTTCCTTAGTTCAAATATGGCCTCAGACACTTACTACCTGGACAAGTCACTTGATCCAATTTGCCTCAGTTTCCTCATCTGTAAAATGAACTGAAGAAGGAATTGGCAAACCATTCCATCATCTTTGCTAAGAAAATCCCAAGTGGGGAAACAAAAAGTTGGACTTGACTGAATAACAGATATTTTATATATAAATATGTGTTTGTAAAAAACATATGGGTTCAAGTTCTTCCATTGACAATTACTACCTATATGGTCATGAACAAATTATTTAACTTCTAATGTTGCTGGCCCTTGAGGTAAACCTTGAAGGATGCTCAGGATTCTTGAGACTGGTAAGGAAGAAATGATTCCCAGCAAGGAGGACAGTGAAAGAAACAGCAAGCAGTTATCACTGCTTCAAAAAAGTTGAGTCAGGGATAGACTAATAGAAGGATTAGGGGAAAGGTATAAAGGGGAGGGAGGGGTCTAAAGGGGGAGGACTGTTGGAAGTTCCGAGGTGGTCATCAAAAATAAAGTACTGGGGAGGGGGGAAGGGAGAGAGGGGAAAGGGAAGAGAAAGTCAAAAAAGTTGTCACTGGTCCAGACATAATATCTACAAATGGACAATTGTTTAAATGGTATCATCTTCATTTCTAGCCTCCACAACAAAACAATGAAAAGCAAGGTTTGTTTGTAGAGAGAAAATATGCCAAAGTCTAGTCAAGTACTAATTCTAATTAATTCCAGTATGTGGTTAAGATAGAAAATGTCGGAGGCAGGGAAGATGAAGGTTAATGGAGATTTGAAAATATAATTGGTTTTTTTTATGATAACTTTGTTGCTGTCAGTTGTCATGACATTCTGCAAACATTTTATGATAATAGACCTTTCTAGTTTGTGCCATTTGGGTTTTATTTTGTTTTGTTTTTTTAAAACATTTTCCATCCACTCAACTATTTCTTAGCTTTGATATTTATCATCTTGTTTCTTTCAGTAACTGACTAAAGTTAATCATGCCATCCAGAAATGTTAAGTGGTACTTTTCCATTTTCTTTTCCTAGGGTTTACAGATTGTTTATGGGAGATGTATGTGCACAGTTGATTTTTATTTTTGATTTATTGAATGGGCTTCATACTAGTTTGGGAATAAGTAAAGGAGGGCAGCTCAATCTATGGTTTATTTTATCCTGACTATATAGCCTATCTCTCTCAGATAAGTCTTACATTGCTAGGTTAGAAAATAATTGTAGCAATTTGTAAAGAAAACTGTTACATAGTGAAAATTATAATACATGACAATACTTGTTGCCTCCTGAGTGTATATCAAACTAATCAGTTGAACCAATGTATGGACAGTTATTGCAAATTAGTGACAACATTTTTATTCATCAGACGTTTATCCAGTGCCTGTTGTATGCAAGACAATGTCATGGGTCTTGGGGACAAAAAGATAGATAGGAAATAGAACTTTTTTCCAAGAAGCTCACTCCTTAGTAAATAGGTGAATAAGACATTTACTTAAATAATAGTAGAGAGAATATGATAAGTGCAAAGGAGAGGTCCAGGCAAAGTGCTATGATAAATCTCAAAAAGGAGAAATTGTATCCAGTGGACGGAGATAAAGGTGTTTTGCATTCTCTACATGAGGGGATAGTGTGAGAAATGTTAGGGACATAGAGGAAGAAGGCATGAGAAGAGAAAAGGATAAGTAGGGGCTCAATTTAGGTATGTAGACTTCATGAAGGTGAGTTTCCTCACCTGTAAAATGAATTAGAGAATGAAATCTTTGCCAAGAAAACCCCAAATGGGTTCACAAACACTCAGACATGACTGAACAACTTTTTCAATCTCTCTTTCAATATATTTGTAGTTGGATATATGAATATATATACACACACATGCATACTTATATACATATATAAATAAGTGGCAATGTGTACTCATGTATATATGAGTATACATATACATACATTTACATATGAATAATGCTTCATCAGATATGTTGTAGAGGGAACTACTTGTTCAGTTTTAGTTTGCACTAGATGATCTGTGAAGTTCCTTCCAGTTGTGAAATTTTACAATGGTGATAATTTTTATATAGCAATTTAACATTCATAAAACATGTTATATCCATCCCTTCCTTAGAACTTCAGAACAACCCTGAAGCAAATATTAGAGCTCTTAATATCCCCATTTTACAGATGAAGAAACTGAGGCTCAGAAAACTCACATAATTTTTTGTCATCACCCAGCTAGGAAGTTCCAGAAATCAGAATTAAAACCAAGTCTATTTTATTTTAAGCCCAGAAAATCTTTCAACATACCACAGTACCTATTCAAGACTGCCATTTCATTCTGAAGGCAATATATTTCAACAAAAGTTCTGGAATAGAAATGATGTGATCTGAGAAATGACCAGTTGCAGAGATGAATTGGAGAAGGGTAAACTGAGGGCAAGAAGACTAATTAGATAAAAAGAGATGAGGGCTTGAGCCTGGGCTCTATGCAATGGGGGAGGGAGAGTTTTTGTCATGTCCCTCGCTAGGCTAAAGTTGTTCAAGTGAAGGCTCACAGCAGCCTTGTGAATGCTAGCCATCTGTTAAGTCATAGAACTAAGCAAGTTCATGCAAGTATGGTGACCGATGATGTTAACCCGCCTCCTGCTCTGCCTTCTTGGTCTTTGTAGGAATTTAGAGAATGGGCTGTGTCCAATGTAAGGATAAAGAAGCAGCAAAACTGACAGAGGAGAGGGATGGCAGCTTAAACCAGAGCTCGGGCTATCGCTATGGGACAGACCCCACTCCCCAGCACTACCCCAGTTTTGGCGTGACGTCCATCCCCAACTACAACAACTTTCATGCAGCCAGTGGCCAAGGGCTAACTGTCTTTGGAGGCGTCGGTTCTTCTTCTCACACCGGAACCTTGCGTACAAGAGGAGGGACAGGTAAGCCCCCAGTGTGGGGTGTTTCCTTTTGGGTGGTCTGTAGTTTAATACCCGAGAGCCAAAGACCTTCTCTTACTGAGAGTCACAGAGTTGACAACAGTGGAAGAAATTCATTCTTCCGCTCCTAAGATTTGGGGACTGTAAGAAGACATGGGGCTCAGTGTTTCATGTGAAGTACAAGTCAAAATACTCAACCCTCGAATAAGTATAATTTCAAAAATTCTTTCTGGGAGACTATGTGGGCCTTACTAAACATGATCCATTTGCCTTAATGGGCTTTCACTGCTCTGTCAATACCAACTTCAGTTTTTTCCTCAAAATTCTTTTTAATTTCTTCCTCAATCCTCAGTCAATGAGGTTATAGGCTAAGTCTTTGCTCTCACCCTCATCTTCACATCCTCAGTCTCTCCTGATGACTTCCCCCTCCATTCCTATTGGCTATTCTATGTTACCCATCTCCAATTCTTGACATACATGAGCATATTTAAGACAGGGATTCTCAATATGAGTCCATGAACTTAAGTTGGATTTTCTTTAATGTTTTCATAACTATATTTCAATAGAATCGCTTTGCTTTGTATTACATGTATTTAATCTTTTCAATTATATATATGTACATATATATTATGCATTTTACAATAGCTTTGTATGCCTTGCATAAGTCAGTTATCATGTTCTCAAATTTTTCCTGCCTTACATTCATGTTTCATTATCATATTTGCTTATTGATTTAGTATTTCTTTGCCAATATGGATGCCAAAATATCTTCTTCATTTTTTAATAACTAAACTTTTCCATTGATTATTGTTTTATCTGATTTTACTTGTCCTGTCCTCTTGTTTGTTAGAAAACCTTTGAAGAATGTGAAATCTCATCCATTATCAATCAAGTATTGATTGAGTACCTCCTCTCTGTTCAACAAACTTTTACTAGGTTCAAATAAGCCTGATTTCAGCCCCTCAACCCTCATCCTCTTTTCCAGCTGACCTTGAAATAATGTCTTCTTTTCTTGTCTGGGAAATAGGAGATTCCTTAAGTTGAGTAAAAATCTCTGCCCTCCTTTTCCTGTATACATATAATGCATAAAGGGAATATATCCTGAAAAGCAAAAGTGAACATACCTTTTTTTCAGCAACATTCCAAATAGCCTTTTTTCTAACCATTTAGTGAAACAGGGGGCGGGGGGGGGAGAGGGGGGATTACCAAGTGAGTCTGCTTTTGTATGGTCAAACCATACCTGATGAATACTGATTTTCCTGCAAAAGTCCCTCTTTGGACAGGATTGAAAGATTCAGTACCACATGTTCCCCTAACATTTTGAATGGCATCTATTTCCATGAAACTACTTTGACAGGAAAATCTCTTATGGAATAAAAGTGAAGGACTCATTCCATGGGTTCTTGCCATTACAGACACTTCGAAGTATGGGGGAATTTAATTGAGAAGCTAGAACAAAAATTAGAGAATTGATCCAATAGAAAGAAAGAGTAGACACTCTTTTTTGTTCAAAGAGGGTGTGTGTGTGTGTGTGTGTGTGTGTGTGTGTGTTTGGAGTAATCAG
>JAJPUD010031597.1:0-12439 GCA_023553655.1 Myrmecobius fasciatus | reverse complement strand
ATGTAATTTCCCTTATTTTACCTCCTTTTCCTCTTCTTCCAGTGTTATCCCTTTTCTACCTCTAATTTCTTTTTCAGTTTATCATATCATAAGATTCATAAAATCACAATAAACATATAATAATAATCATAAAATCACAGTAATCATACAATAATAATCATAAAATCACAGTAATCATATCATAATCATAATGTAATAATCGATTCATAAAATCAACCCTCATTCTATAAGTATCTATAACATAAATATAGTTCTCAAGAGTTATTTTTTCTTGTTACCTTTTTATGTTTCTCTTGTGTTCTGTGTTTGTAGATCAAATTTTTTGTTCAGTTCTGGTCTTTTCAGTAGAAATAGGTGAAATTCTCCTATATCATTGAAAGACCATCTTCTTCCCTGGAAGATAATGCTCATTCTAGCTGGGTAACTTATTCTTGGCTGTAATCCAAGTTCCTTTGCCCTTTGGAATATCTGATTCCAGGCCCTTCGATCCTTCAAAGTAGAAGCTGCTAGGTCCTGTGTGATCCTAATTGTAGCTCCCCGATATTTAAATTGTTTCTTTCTGGCTTCTTGTAATATCTTTTCCTTGGTATGATAGTTCTGGAATTTAGCCACGATATTTCTGGGGGACTTAATTTTTGGGTTTCTTTCAGGAGGTGATCGGTGGATTGTTTCAAGGAGTATTTTGCCTTCTGGGTGTAAAATATCAGGGCAGTTTTCTTTTATGATTTCCTGGAATATAGTGTCCAGGTTCTTTTTTTCATCATGGCTTTCAGGAAGCCCTATAATCCTTAGATTGTCTCTCCTAGATCTATTTTCCAGGTCAGTTGTTTTTCCTAGGAGATATTTCATGTTTTTCTCTATCTTTTCATTTTTTTGTTTTTGTTCAACTGATTCTTGTAGTCTTGATGAGTCATTCATTTCCAATTGTTCGATTCTAATTTTTAATGTCTTAGTTTCTTCAGTTACTGTTTTTAGTTCCTTTTGCAATTGACCAATTACATTTTTTTGTTCACTGCATTCTTTTTCCATTTTTTCTATTTTATTTTGCAGTGATCTCATTTCGTTTCCCCATGTTTCTTCTAACTCTCTTTTAAGATTTTTTATGCAATCTTCAAAGAAAGCCTTGTGACATGGAGACCAATTTATGTCTCTCTTTGGGGCTTTTTCTGGAGTTGCTTTACCTTTAGGGACCTCAGGATTTGAGGTCTGTTCTTCCCTCTCTCCATAAAAGTTGTCTATGGTGAGAGCTCTTTTTGGTTTTTTATTCATTTTTTTTAAAGGTGTGAGGTCTGTTTAGGGCAAAGGTGGGACAGCTGCTTTAATTTGCCCTGGGGCAGTTCTGCTGATTGAGTTATTTCAGGAACTGGGCAGTTCTGCTGATTGAATTATGTCAGGGGCTGGGCAGCTCCGCTGATTGAATTATTTCTGGTGCTTATCAGACCTGTTGTTTGATTGATTGCTTTAAGGTGCTGTGTAATGGCAGCTAGTTACGATGCTCATCAGGGGTTCCGTGGTTCACAATCTATCCCCCTCAAAAGGCAGACCCTCCAAACCACCTGCCCACAATCAGGACAAATTGTTCCCAGAGGCTCGAAGAAGACTCCCAGGTGTGTGAAAAGCACAACGCTCCCACTCCTGTTCTGACTCCTGTTCCAGCTCCCTGTTCCAGCTCCCTGCCCCGGTCTCCCTGTGCTGCAGTCTGGGTTCAGTAGGCCACCCCCTGCCCCATTAAAACAGACATGTTTTGAGGTTCTTCCAGAGTATCTTCTTCTAGAATCGTGTTGTTCTCCGGATATTGTGGATTTTTTTGCTTCAGAATCAGTCCAGAGGCTTCATATTTTGTTGGTTTGAGGGGAGGTTAGAGGAGGTTACAGAGAATCCTGTCTGATCTCCGCCACCATGGCTCCACCCCCGGAAGGACTCAGATCAAGTGTTTGTACTTTAGTTCATATAGTTCCTGACTGTTCCTTGGCAGATAGATTTGCAAATATTTTATACCATCAAAGTTATTTTAAATGGAATTTCTTTTTGTATCTTTTGCTGCTGAACTTTTTTGGTAATATATAAAAATGCTGCTGATTTATGTGGATTTATTTTGTATCCTGCAACTTTGATAAAGTTCTGAATTATTTTCAGTAGTTTTTTAGTTGAATCTCTAGGGTTCTCTAAGTATACCATCATGTCATCTGCAAAGAGTGATAATTTGGTTTCCTCATTACCTACTCTTAATTCCATGAATCTCTTTTTGTTCTTTTACTGCCAAAGCTAACATTTGCAGTACAATATTCAACAGGAATGGTGACAGTGGGCATCCTTGTTTCACTCCTGATCTTATTGGGCCTAGTTAGTCCCCATTACATATGATGCTTGCTGAATGTTTTTAATAGATGCTACTGATCATTTTAAGGAAAAGCCCACTTATTCCTATATTCTCTAGTGTTTTTAATAGAAATAGATGTTGGATTTGATCAAATGCTTTTTCTTCATCTATTGAGATAATTATATGATTTTTGTTAGTTTGCTTATTAATATAATTGATTATGTTGATAGTTTTCCTAATATTGAACTAGCCCTGCATTCCAGGTATAAATCCTACTTGGTTATAATGCATTATCCTGGGGATGACTTTCTGTAATCTTATTGATAATATCTTATTTAAGATTTTTGCATCAGTATTCATTAGGGAAATCGGTCTATAGTTTCCTTTCCCTCTCTTCACTTTACCTGGTTTTGCTATCAGCACCAAATCTGTATCATAAAAGGAATTTGGTAGTACACCTTCTTTCCCTATTTTTTCAAATACTTTATATAGCATTGGAATTAATTGTTCTTTGAATTTTTGGGAGAATTCACATTTAAATCCATCTGGCCTTGGAGATTTTTTCTTACGGAGCTGATTAATAGCTTGTTCTATTTCTTTTTCTAATATGGGGCTATTTAAATAATTTATTTCCTCTTTTGTTAACTTGGGCAGTCCATATTTTTGTAGATATTCCTCCATTTCTTTTAGATTATCAAATTTGTAAGCATAAAGTTGGGCAAAGTAATTTTTAATTATTGCTCTAATTTCCTCTTCATTGGAGGAAAGTTCTGCCTTATCATTTTTGAGACTAACAATTTGATTTTCCTCTTTCCTTTTTCTAATTAAATTAACTAAAGGCTTATCTATTTTTTTCATAAAACCAACTCTTAGTTTTATTAATCAATTCCATAGTTTTCTTATTTTCGATTTTAATAATCTCCCCTTTTATTTTTAGAATTTCCAATTTGGTATTTAATTGAGGGTTTTTAATATGTTCTTTTTTCTAGCTTTTTTAATAGTAAGCCCAATTCAGAGAACTTCTCTTTCTCTATTTTATTCAAGTAAGCATCTAGAGATATAAAATTACCTTTTATAACCACTTTGGCTGTATCCCACAAATTTTGGTATGTTGTGTCATTATTGTCATTGTCCTGGATGAAATTATTGATTGTGTCTATGATTTGCTCTCTCTCCCATTCATTCTTTAGGATTAGATTATTTAATTTACAATAAACTTTTGGTCTATTTTCTCTTGTCCTTATATTGCATGTGATTTTTATTGCATCATGATCTGAAAAAGAGGCATTTACTATTTCTGTCTTTCTGCATTTCATTTTGAGGTTTTTATGCCCTAACACATGGTCAATTTTTGTATAAGTTCTATGAACTGCTGAGAAAAAAGTAAACTCCCTTCTGCCTTCATTCATTTTTTTCCAAAGATCTATCATACCTAACTTTTCTAACATTTTGTTTACCTCCCTAACGTCTTTCTTATTTATTTTATGATTTGATTTATCTAATTCAGAAAGAGCAAGGTTGAGATCCCCCACTAGTATAGTATTACTGTCTATTTCTCCTTGCATCTCTCTTAACTTCTCCTCTAGGAATTTGGATGCTATACCACTTGGTGCATATATGTTTCATATTAAAATTGCTTAGTTATCTATGGTGTCATTTAATAAAATATAGTTTCCTTTCTTATCTCTTTTAATTAGATCTATCTTTGCTTTTACTTGATCTGAGATCAGGATTGCTACCCCTGCTTTTTTTGCTTTTTTTTTTGTTTTGTTTTGTTTTTTTGTTCACCTGAAGCATAATAGATTCTGCTCGAGCCCTTTACTTTCATTCTGTATGTATCTCTATGCTTTAGATGTGTTTCTTGTAAACAACTTGATGTTGAATTCTGGCTTTTAATCCAGTCTGCTATCTGCTTCTGCTTTATGGGAGAGTTCATCCCATTCACATTCACAGTTAAAATAACTAAATCTGTATTTCCTGCTATCTCACCCAAAGTTATGTTTTTCTCTTTCCTTTCCCCATTCTCCCTTCCCCTGTCTCCAGTATTTTGCTTTTGATGACCACCTCCCTCAAATAGTCCTCCTTCCTTTAGAGTTCCTCCCCCTTTTTTACACCTTTTCCCTAATTCTTCTATTTTCCCTTCTTTAGTCTATCCCTTTCTTTTCCTCCTTTCCCTCTCCCTTCCCTATAAGGACGGACAAGTTTCTCTGGGAAACCAAATGTGTCTGATATACTCTTTTAGAGCCCAATCTGATGGGAGTAAGATTCACACAATGCTCATCCCTCTCCCTTCTTTCCCTCAATTAAATTAGGTTTTCTTTGCCTCTTCATGAGATTTTACCCTATTTTTACCTTTTTTAAAACTTTATTTTACCTCCTTTCCCATTTTTTCCAGTATGATAGCCCTTCCACCTCATTTCTTTTTCATATTCTAAAAGAAAAATGAAATATTCCCCCCTTCTTTAAGTATACCCATAGTAGAAATATAGTTCTTAAGAGTTCTTTCCTTTTTTCCTTTGTGTGCTTCTCTTGAGTTCTGTGTTTGGACATCAAATTTTTTTGTTCTGATCTAGTCTTTTCATTAGAAATAGGTGAAATTCACCTATATCGTTAAATGTCCATCTCCTTCCCTGGACGATAATGTCCATTCTAGCTGGATAGCTCATTCTTGGTTGTACTCCAAGTTCCTTTGCCTTTCAGAAAATCTGGTTCCAGGCCCTTCGATCCTTCAATGTGGAGGCTGACAGATCTTGTGTGATTCTAATTACAGTTCCTCGGTACTTGAATTGTTTCTTTCTAGCTGCTAGTGTTATCTTTTATTTGGTGCGATAGTCCTGAAATTTAGTCACGATAATCCTTGGTGTTTTAATTTTGGCTTCTCTTTCAGATGGTGATCAGTCAGTTCTTTCGATGATTTTGCCTTCTGATTCTAAAACATGAGGGCAGTTTTCTTTTATAATTTCCTGAAAGATAGTGTCTAGGTTCTTTTTTCATCATGGCTTTCAGGAAGTCCAATCATCCTTAGATCGTCTCTCCTAGCTCTATTTTCCAGATCAATTGTTTTTCCTAGGAGATATTTCATATTTTCTTCTATTTTTTCATTTTTTTCTTTTTGTTTGACTGATTCTTGAAATCTTATTGAGTTATTCACTTGTATTTGTTCAATTCTAATTTTTAATTTATTATTTTCTTCAATTCCCTTTTTTAGCTCCTTTTGTGATTTTTTTTTTGTTCATTGCATACTTTTTCCATTTCACCAATGTTGTTTTTCAGTGAATTGGTGTGTTTTTCATATTTCTTTTGTAGAGACTTATATGCTTTTCCCATTCCTTCTGCCAATGATCTCATTTCATTTCCCCATGAGATTCTTTAAGCAATCTTCCAGGAAAGCCTTGTGAAATGGGGACCAGCTCATGTCTCCCTTTGTGGCTTCCTCTGGAGTTGCTTTACTTTTATGAACCTCAGGATCTGGGGTCTGTTCTTCTCTCTCTCCATAAAAGCTGTCTATTGTGAGAGTTCTTTTTTGTTTTTAATTCATTTTTTTTTAAAGCTTGGGGTCTGCTTAAAACAGAGAAACAGTGGCTGTGGTAATTTGTCCTGGGGCAATTCGGCTGATTGACTTCTGGTGCTGGGCTTTCCGGGCTAGGTCCCCCATTTGTGGTAGGTTACAATCTATCGTTTACAAAAGGCAGATCTGCCAAAGCACCTGCCCACAATCAGGGCAGAGTGTCCCAAGAGTCTTGCAGGGACTCCCCAGGTGCTTAGAACCTGCAACACTAAGTCTGGCCCTGCTTCCTGCCCTGGTATCTCGGAGCTGTGCCCAAGCTGGCAAACTTCTAACCCCTTGCCCATTTGAGACAGACCTGCTCCAAAGCTTCTCCAAGGTAACTTCTGCTGGGAATGTTTTGTACTACAAATATTCGTGGGTTCTTTGACTTAAAAATCAGTTTAGAGGCTTAATTTGCTGTTGGTTTGAGAGAAGGTCAGAGGAGGTCACAGAGAGTTGTATCTTCACTGCGCCATCTTGGCTCCACCCCTGAATCACTTCATTGTTGAAAAGAGCCATATTCATCACAATTGATCATCACATAATTTTGGTTGCTGTTTACAATATTCTCTTAGTTCTGCCGACTTCACTCAGCATCAGTTCATTCAGGCCTTTTCAGGCTTTCCTAAAATTAACCTACTCATCAGTTCTTATAGAACAGTAATATTCCATTATCTTCAAATACTTAACTTATTCCGCAACTTTCCAGTTCCTTGCCACTACAAAAGGGCTTCTTTAAATATATTTGTCCATGTGGATCCTTTTCCCCTTTTAAGATCTTTTTGGGATATAGACTCAGTAATGAGACTGCTGGATCAAAGAGTATACACAGTTTTATAGCCTTTTGGGCTTCAAATTGTTTCTCCAGAATAGTTAAATCATTTTACAACTCCACTAACAATGTACCAGTGTCCCAGTTTTCTCACATCCTCTCCAATATTTATCATTATCTTATCCTGTCATGTTAGCCAGTCTAATGAGTATGAGATGGTACCTCAGAATTGTCTCAATTTGTGTTTCTTCATTCAATAGGGCACTTTTTTTTCCTTATGATTAGCAATGGCTTTACTTTCTTCATCTGAAAATTGTTCATACCCTTTGACCATTTACAAATTGGGAAATGACTGCAAGCTTCAATTTCTAAAAATTTCAATTTCCTCATCTATAAGTTAGGTGTGATGACATTTGCATTAAGGTAGCATGGGATATGGTATAGAGAGCTGGCTTTAGTGTTAACAAGAACTAGATTCAAATCTTACCTCTGGTACCTGCTATCTGTGTGATTTTGAGCAACTAGCTTTCTTTCAATGTTTTAGGTAATTTTCTAAGATATTAGGTTGCAGAGGCAGTGCTGATCTTCAGTTGTAGAGTAAGTTCTTCATTTGGGAGGTGCTTATACCAATGAAGTCATAGGCCAAGTAATTTTCTCTACTTTTTAAAGTTTTTTTAATGAAACTATTTTGTAAATTATGATATGAATTTAAATTATATTAAAGAAAAGCTTCATGAAATCAGTGACTGGACCTTTGTGTTGATACTTATAAAATAGACAGGAATTCAAGAGAAAAGTGATTTGAAAAACAATAATGCAGAATGAATAATGAAATCTTCAGTGGGGAAATGTTGAGTATTGATCAATGGTCTTAAATTTGTAATGTATAATGAAAGAATTTTTTCTAGTTCTACTAGATATTATCCACATGCCAAAAATGATTAATCATCTTTAGCCCCAAGGGACACTGGAATTAGTAAAGGCTTCAGGACACAAGATATTAATTCCTTGATAGGGAAGTCACAGTCCAAGGGTCAACTCATGAATTATTTTACCTCTGAGTTTGAAAGCATACATAGGCTCTGTAAAGAAAGCCCAATATACAACTGTATCAGGGATCAGAATTATCTATTAGAACCCTTCAAAACCTCAGAAGTATAAGAATTCTATCCCTGACTTGCCATCTATTATCACCTCATCTAAACTTTAAAGATTCCTGAGTGAAATTTTAAAGATGAGGCAAAAACTAGGCTGTATAATTTCTCATACTTTGGTTATAACTATGGGTCATAGTAAAGAGTCTATCCCAAAAGAAGGTGAGAAATGCACCTCTATCACTTCATTGCAGTTGTCAGAGATCAAGAATGAAGAATAATGCACATGCTTTTAAGATGTAAATGATTTGTTAGCTAGTTTTGTTGAGCCATTTTTTATTTTTTGTTGTTGTTGTTGCTTTTTTGAAACATGGAATAACTCATTAAGTAAGGCAGTGGAAAAGTAAGAAGATAAAGCAAAAAACCACCACCATGAAAACAATGTTAAAATTAATTATTCAAAAGAAAGCACTTGCAAATAGGAACATGACCTTTTTGGGAGAGAGAAATTTGACATCTTATCTGGCTTGATAGCTATCTGGGAGGTTCCCCTTTCACTAAATGCTCTGGCAGGAGTGACACCTTTTCCCAAGAGTTATTTGTTGTCCTCCAGTACTTTTAGAATTGTCTTGGGAGTCTTGGGTTTATTTGAATTCCCATAGAATTTTCACAATTCGGGAATGAAAACAAAGAGAAGAAATTGAAAGTTTGCCTATAGCTACCTGTAAGGCAATCAGTTCTCCACAATTTCCAGATATGTAGGATAATTTCTTTATGCAGCTGTATTTATCATTTAGGGCTCATTTTGGGGTGTATAACTGAACTCCTAGGACTGTTGGCCTTATTCCTTCTTTAGTCACCAATTCTCTCCTTGAGTAGAGTAACTACTATGTCTTAGGTTTTTACCTGTTTTTAGAAAAAAAGTAGAATCTGAAATTCTGTTTTTATTGTTATTTTTAATATTTTGACAATTTTGTTTAAGTATAATTCTAAAAAAAATAATTCTACATACTTTTGTATTGATTTAAAGATATTATTCTGATAAAAAGTCCATTCACCAGGATGTCAATGACACACATAAAGATTAAGAATCCCTTTTTTTTCAGATCTCTTATTCATGTTTAACTCAATTTTTTCCAATTCCTTTTTGTAGATCCTATAATGTCTTTTTTCCTTATCATTTTATTCCAGATATTAAGAATGACATGTGAAAAACATCAGAGACTGAAAACTAGAATATTTATGGGATATTATTTACTGGTGAGTATGTCAAAATGCACAGTGTGAGAGAAGCCTAGAAATATAGAAAAATACCAGAGCAGTAAGAATCTCATCCCTGGGAATTTATTTTATAGAAAATAGAAATCACAAAGGATTTCAGAGTTAGAAAGGGTGTCAGCATCTCTGAGGTTAAAGGCACTCCTATAAAGAAATACCCTCTACATCATTTCCCACAATGATCATCTAACCTGTACTTGCAGAACTCTCATGAAGGAGAGCACGCTAACACCTAAGCAAGTCCATTCAACTTTTGAACTGCTCTCATTTTTAGGAGAGCAACTGAATGCTGGAGAGGGAAATGACAAAAAAGTATCTTTGCCAAGAAAACCCCAAATGGAGTTATGAAAACTCAGATGCAAATAATCAACTTAAAAAAATTCTGATATAGTTTGGAGATGCAGTGGATAGAGTGCTAGGCCTATAGATTCATCTCTCTGCATTCAAATCTGACCTCAGATATTTACCAAAAGTATGACCTTGAGCAAGTTAATCCCATTTGACTCAATTATCTCATCCATCCAATGGACAGGAGAATAAAATGGCAAACCATCTAGTAATTTTGCCAAGAAAACTCCAGATAGGCTCATGAAGAATTGGACATGATGAAAAAAATGACTAAACAACAGCAAACGTATTAGGAATCTTTTCAGAAATAAATTTGGTATTTGAGGTTTTCTCCTGTTACTCAGTTCTTTGCTTTGGGATTGAACAAAATAAAATTATAATTTATTTCATATATGACAGCTCATGAAATACTTGGAGACAGTTGTTATATCCCACTTTGAGGGATAAATCTTTGGGTCTTCTGTGTGTTGTCTACAAGTCACTCAAGTGATTTTCTTATGGTATGATCTTAGAATATTCAATTATCTTCCACTGGACATTTTCCAGATTATTAAAAACCTTGCTAAAAGGTAGTGCTCAAAACTGAAAATAGTATTACAAGTGTGGTTTCATCAGGGACACATTTATATGATACTTTTATTTTTAAAAAGCACTTTTTTACATATGTAGTTCATCAGTACCATCCATAGATCTGGGTGAGAGTGATCCCATTTACTATAGGTAAAAAAAAAAAAATTATTAGAATGAGGTGAGAGAGGAAACTCTGATGCTTCCCCAGAAGACATAAGATGGGATGGACTAGAATTAGCTTGTCATGTTCACCATCATGGGGAAGTCAGTGTATTATTACTTTCATTTGTCAGGTGAGGAAGCTAAAGTTGAAAAAAATTAAGTGACTTGCCTAATATCATCCAGAAGCATGGGAAGTGATTTGAACTTTGGTATTCTTGATTCTAAGTCCAATACTTTCTTTAGACTAAATACTTTCATCTAAACCAAACATTTCAATACTCAATGAAATTTTATAAATAGTAAATTTAGATATAGAAAGAGATTTTTGAATTTTTCCCAATGTGGGGGTTCAGATAGAGGGTATCAGTGTCACAATTTGCAAGGAAGTTGTTTCCAGTTCAATATATAGAGCTGTAGAGAGGCAGTTTGGCTTACAACAGAGTAGCCCCTAAAACATACTACCTATATAACTTTGATGTTACACAAGTCACTGAAACTCTCAGTGCCATAAACTAGGTTTGCTACCAAATCATTTTGAGAGTACACCCTATCAGAGAAAAAAATTAGTACAGTAATGAATGCATAAAATTTATAAGTAAAGGCATAATTAAGCATAAGGTGCATTTTTTAATTAAAGCTTTTTATTTACAAAACATATGAGTGATTTTTCTACATTAACCTTTGCAAAAAAATTTTTTTTGTTCCAAATTTTCCCCCTTTTTCCCTCCACCCCCACCCATAGATGACAGGAAGTCTAATACATGTTGCATATGTTAAATTATATGAAAAGTCCAATATATGTACATATATCTATATAGTTATCTTACCGCAGAAGAAAAATCAGATCTAGAAAGAGAAAAAAAGCAATCCAAGAAGGAAAACAAAATGTAAGCAAATATTCACAGAAAGCATTAAAATGCTAAAGTCCACACTCAGTTGCTCCAGGCCTCTCTCTGGATATATATGACTATCTTCATCACTGAACAATAGGAACTGGTTTGAATCACATCATTGTTGAAAAGAACCATGTCCATCACAATTGATCATTGTATAGTATTGTTGCCGTGTATAATGATCTTCTGGTTCTGATAATTTCACTCAGCATCACTTCATGCAAGTCTCTCCAGGCCTCTCTGAAATAATCTTGTTGGTCATTACTTACAGAACAATAATATTCCATAACATTCATATACCATAATTTATTCAGCTACTCTCCAATTGATGTGCATCCATTCAATTTCCAGTTTCTAGGCACTACAAAAAGGGCTGCCACAAACATTCTTGCAAATGGGGGGCCTTTTCCTTCCTTTAAGATTTCTTTGGGATATAGACCCAGTAGAAACACCGCTGAGTCAAAGGGTATGCACAGTTTGATAATTTTTTGAGCATAGTTCCAGATTGCTCTCCAGAATGGTTGGATCCATTCATAGTTCCACCAACAAGGTATCAGTGTCTCAGTTTTCCCACATCCCCTCCAATATATCATTATCTTTTCCTGTCATCTTAGCCAATCTGACAGGTATGTAGTAGTATCTCAGAGTTGTCTTAATTTGCATTTCTCTGATCAATAGTTATTTGGAGCACCTTTTCATATGACTACGAATAGTTTCAATTTCTTCATCTGAAAATTCTCTGCTCATATCTTTTGACCACTTATCAATTGTAGAATGGCTTGAATTCTTATATATTTGAGTCAATTCTCTATATATTTTAGAAATGAGGCCTTTATAAGAACCTTTGAATGGAAAACTGTTTTACCAGTTTATTGCTTCCCTTCTAATCTTGTCTACATTAGTTTTGTTTGTACAAAAACTTTTTAACTTGATATAGTCAAAATTATCTATTTTGTGATTTATGATAATCTCTAGTTCTTCTTTGGTCACAAATTTCTTCCTCCTTCACAGATCCAAGAGGTAAACCATCCTATGTTCTTCTAATCTATTTATAATATTCTTTATGTCTAGATCACGAATCCATTTCAACCTTATCTTGGTATACGGTGTTTGGTGTGGGTTAATGCCTAGTTTCTTCCATACTAGTTTCCCCTTTTCCCAGGAATTTTTGTCAAATAGTGAGTTTTTATCCCATAAGCTGGGGTCTTTGGGTTTATGAAACACTAAATTGCTAACATTATTACCTAGCTTCTCCTGATATCCTATCCTATGCCACTGGTCAACTACTCTGTTTCTTAGCCAGTACCAAATGGTTTTGATGACCACTGCTTTATAATATAGTTTTAGATCTAGTACAGCTAGGCCACTCTTATTTGCTTTTTTTTTTTCCATTAATTCCCTTGAAATTCTTGACCTTTTGTTTTTTCCAGATGAATTTTGTTGTTATTTTTTTTT
>JAJPUD010031596.1:2230-12440 GCA_023553655.1 Myrmecobius fasciatus | reverse complement strand
CTAATGAATATTGATGCAAAAATTTTAAATAAGATATTAGCAATGAGATTACAGAAAGTCATCCCCAGGATAGTACACTATGACCAAGTAGGATTTATACCAAGGATGCAGGGCTGGTTCAATATTAGGAAAACTATCAGCATAATTAATTATATTAATAACCAAACTAACAAAAACCATATGATTATCTCAATAGATGCAGAAAAAGCATTTGATAAAATCCAACACCCTTTCCTATTAAAAACACTAGAGAGTATAGGAATAAATGGGCTTTTCCTTAAAATGATCAGCAGCATCTATTTAAAACCATCAGCAATCAAACTCCCAAGAAATTATTTATTTAGAGCAGTCGATCAGTGGCACAGGATAGGTTATCAGGACAACCTAGGCAATAACCTTAACAATCTAGTATTCGATAAACCCAAAGACCCCAGCTTTTGGGATAAATACTCACTATTTGGCAAAAACTGCTGGGAAAATTGGAAACTTTTGTGGAAGAAATTAGGGCTTGATCCATACCTAACACCACATACCAAGATAAGATCTAAATGGGTTCATGATCTGGATATAAAGAGTGATATAAGTAAATTAGAGGGACATAGTATAGTTTACCTCTCAGACCTGTGCAGATGGAGTAAATTTATGTCCAAAGAAGATTTGGAACTCTTAATTGAACACCAGATAGATAATTTTGACTATATTAAGTTAAAAAGTTTTTGTACAAATAAAACCAATGCAGTCAAGATTAGGAGGGAAGCAATAAATTGGTTCATGATCTAGATATAAAGAGGGACTTTGTAAGCAAGTTAGAGGAACGTAATATAATTTATCTCTCAGACCTGTGGAGAGGGAATAAATTTATGTCCAAAGAAGACCTGGAACTCCTAATTGAACACCAGATGGATAATTTTGATTATTTTAAGTTAAAAAGTTTCTGTACAAACAAAACAAATGCAGACAAGATTAGGAGGGAACCATCAAATTGGGAAATCATCTTTACATTTAATGGTTCTGATAAAGGCCTCATTTCTAAAATATATAGAGAATTGTCTCATTTATATAAGAATTCAAGCCACTCTTCAATAGATAAGTGGTCAAGGGATATGAACAGACAATTTTCAGATGATGAAATTAAAACCATCTCTAGTCATATGAAAAGTTGCTCCAAATCACTATTGATCAGAGAAATGCAAATTAAGACAACTCTGAGATACCACTACACACCTGTCAGATTGGCTAAAATGACAGGAAAAGATAACGATGAATGTTGGAGGGGATGTGGGAAAACTGGGACACTGATACATTGTTGGTGGAACTGTGAACGGATCCAACCATTCTGGAGAGCAATTTGGAGCTATGCTCAAAAAGTTATCAAATTGTGCATACCCTTTGACCCAGCAGTGTTTCTACTGGGCCTATATCCCAAAGAGATCTTAGAGGAGGGAAAGGGACCCACATGTGCAAGAATGTTTGTGGCGGCCCTTTTTGTGGTGGCTAGAAACTGGAAACTGAAGGGATGCCCATCAATTGGAGAGTGGCTGAATAAATTATGATATATGAATGTTATGGAATATTATTGCTCTGTAAGAAATGACCAGCAGGACAATTTCAGAGAGGCCTGGAGAGACTTGCATGAACTGATGCTGAGTGAAACGAGCAGAACCAGGAGATCATCATTCACAGCAACAACAGTATTACATGATGATCAATTCTGATGGACATGGCTCTCTGCAACGAAGAATTGTCTCAAACCAGTTCCAGTTGTTCACTGAAGAAAACCATATACACCCAGAGAGAGGGAAATGAAATATGGACTACAACATAACATTTTCATGATCTCTACTGACATTTCTTTGCATTGTGTTGCCTTTCTCTGATTCTTTTTTTTTTCTTGTAGATAGGATTTTTCTTGCATAACTTCTCAAGCATTTCAACATTATTAGCATGTAGTGGACTTCCTGCCATCTAGGGGAGGGGAGGGGACTGGGGGTAAAATTTGTAATGGAAAGCTTTGTAAAGATCAATGTTGGGGAACTACCCATACATATGTTATACAAATAAAAAGCTTTAACAAAAAAAAAAAAAAAAGATCAATGCTGAGGAACTACCCATGCTTATGTTATACAAATAAAAAGCTTTAATAAAAAAAGAAATCACCTCATATATATGGAGAGGGAGGATTTCAGTGTTAGACAAGAGATAGAGGGAGTCACAGGAAGTAAAATGGACATTTTTGATCACCTAAAATTAAGATGATTTTTGGAAGAGTGAGGGAGAAGGAAACAGTAAAACCATGATGATATCAAAAACCAAAGACATCAGGGAAACTTTTTAAAGGAAATTGAGAACCTTTGAAGGAGGAACAAGACAAGCAACTGCTTTTAAAAGATTAAATAGGATGAATGGGATATTTTTGGTCTTTATAAATAAGAATTACATAATAGCCATACTGGGTTCAATCTGTTGCAAGTCTGTTACTATCACACTTGGCAATATATGGAACTTTTGTGATTTTTATGATTTATACCATCATGCACCAACATGGTCTATGTGAAGGCATGAGTTGTCATCCCCCTTTTGACAGCTTTCTGTAGTTACTAGCAACTGGGTGGCACTATAAATAGAGCACTGGGCTAGCAGTCAAATTTGACCTGAGACACTTCCTTGTCTGTGACCCTGGACAAGTCCCTTAATGTCATTTGCCACCCTTCCCTCAACCGTAGAATCAGGATAATAACGGCACTTACCTCCCAGAGGGGTTGTGAGGATCAAATGAGAGGATCACTGTAAAGTGCTTAGCATGGTGCCCAGCACATAGTAAGAACTCTAGAAGCACTAGCTGGGATGATGAAGAAAATGATGACAATAACAGAGGGACCATATTTTCATGACCTCAGGTGGTTCAGGCCCAGATTTAGTCATGTGACCGCATGCAAATTGATTATCAACCCATGCTGATGACCATAACGAGGAGACCATGTATAGAATGTGCCATCTTGATAATAAGTTGGATTCTTTTAAAAAGGCACCAAAAAGTCCTCGACATTCCTCAGGATGTGAATTCACCTGCATTGAAAGGACAGACAATTTTTCTCCAAAAAGACTGCCATTACCATGAGGATAATTACAGATTATAAGAACCTTCATTTAAAGCATTTAATTAATAGAATAACATTTAAGAAAAAAATAAGACTGGAACAATAATTGCATGAGAAAGGTTGGCTGGCAGATTTTTTGAGTTAAGTATTAGGAAATGTGGAAATCCATTCCCTTAAAGTTCTATATAAGTTAAACCTGAACTTTATATAACACATGGTATATGAATATCCCTAGAAAAGATGCAGTCTATCCTACTATCATCATGATAACAGAGTCAGCTTGATTTGCCTCTCATCAGCCCAGGCTTCTTGCCTATTTGGGATCAGAGAGGCAGAAAGATCCATCAGGGCTCAGCACCTGAGGCAATCCTCTCCCCAGGGACTCTGGCTGAGTGGCTGACTTTCCTCAGGTGCAGAGATTTTGCTCTGAAAGGAAGCACATCAACACTTGCCCGGCCCATGTGGAGACTGAGACTGAAAACAGAATCCTAGAAAAGAGGTCGTCTCCTTTCGTTCTAACAGAAATGAGGCATCTTGTTGGTGGTCCCTCAGCTGCGACCTTTCTGCCCTCCATCTCCATCCCAAACCCAAACAAGGATCCAGAACGTGAAGGAAAGGAGCCTTGGTGGAGGAGGAGGGGCCCCTGGTGAGGTTTGCAGACTGCTCTGACTAGGGCTTGCTCATCTGCACAAGGCACTTACCTTTCCTGGGACTTAGTTCCTCCTGTTTGAAGTTGCAGGCTGGGGAGGAGAGGGAGACTCTATGTCCTCAAAGCATCCTTCCCATTCTGAATCTAGGGTCCAGTGGGAGAGTACCAGACTGAGTCAGCAGTGGGACTGGAACCTGGATCTTGCCTCCATGAAATCCATTCCCACCCAGTGCCTCTCTGGGCAGGGAAAGGGCTGCACAAGCCCAAGATCAGATAGAGAGGAATGAGGGCGAGGGAAGGTCTCAGCCTGGGGGAGATCTTCCCTTGGACCCCTCAGCCCAGTGCCCTTGCTGGCTGCTACAGTCTCGCTGCAAGTCCATTCCAGAAAGTTCCCTTGAAGGGCATCGGGAAGTATTCAGAAAATATGGGGGGAACACAGAGTGTCCCTTACCTCCCTTCAGCAGGCACTAGGAGCCTCAATCATCCCTTCAGAGAGAGAGGCTGCGAGAAGTTCCCAGAACGACCATGACCCACTCCCCATCCATCCAATGAGAAGCTGTACCTAGCCAGCCAAGGGCTTCATGGGGGACACAGCCTTGATGAAACCCCGAAATCGAGGAAGCTTGGGAATGAAAAAAGGAGGGGAAAAGGGAGGGAAGGAGGAGGAAGGGGCTACGAGAAAGCTGAGGAGAAAGAAGAAGGAATTGGGGGCAGGGAGAAAGAGAATTTAGAAGGAAGACCCCGGGATCTCATTAGGAGAGGAGATCTGGAAATACTGGGGGAAGGGGAGAGTGGTCTTCTTGGGGGGAGGGGAACAACAGAGAGGGGGAGTAAACTTATGCCCCAGATTTGACACCAGGTGACTCCCATGGAGTGGAAACTTACCTTCCCAAATCCGTGGTGAATAAAAGGGAGTTCCTTCGGCTATTCTTCCTGTAACAAGGAGGGGACTACTTGGCAGAGCCGAGGCAGAAGGCCAAGTGTCCCATCCACAGACGCCCACCCTTGCCTTGGCCTGCTGTTGCCCTGGTTCTCACAGAGAGGGTGGAGCCCTCAGTTTCTTCATCTGTAAGAGAGGGTAGGCAAGAGGGCCAGGACTTCCTCCTTGACAGGGAGCTTGTGGGGTTTCCCCGGGAGCCAAATCCATCAGGATTGTCTCACTTCTCCAGAGGATGTGTGTGATGAAGACTCCTAATTGAGGTTTCTCAGAGCTGCCTCTTCTGGCTCGGGCAGCAGAGCCTCCCACTCAGCTGGGAATGATCAAATCTGACAGAGTTCTCCTGGGGATGTTAAGGGAAGCGACTCAAAGATTGCAGAACCTGCTCCATCCCAGAACTCTAGTCTTGTCTCCCTCCCCCCAAGTAAGGACCCCGGGGTTTAGAAACCATCCCTTACCAACTGTTCCCACAGGACTGAGAACACTCGCAGTATCCGGAATTGGTGGGCTGCTCATAGGCGGCCACTCAGGCCCTGCCCCGGATCGTCTTGTAATCCCCCTTCCCCTCCCTTGGCACTTAGGGTTTGGGTATAAAACCTGGACCTTTCCTGCATCAGGAGGAGGCCTCCTGCCCACGACCTTCCAGTGGGTATTCCTGCCTTGATTGTGTGTTTTAAGAAACACTGCTCCTTAATCTCACACTGCTCCTTAATTTTTCACTGCTTTGTGCAGCTCCCTCCACCCACAGGTTAGAGACCAAGACAGCAAAGACTGCATCAACACATGAGATCAAGGATGAAAAGGACACCTTGGCCCTCCTCTGGAGCTCCATCAAGGCCAGTCCTCGGGTTAGGATCAGTCTTTCCCTCCCTAGGCCTTTCCTCCTGCTGCCTATAGTCTCAAGTGTCCCCTGTTCTTAAACAAAATAAAAAATAAAATAAAATAAAAAGCTTTTCCTTGTCCCTGGATCCTGCCGAATTCATAACAAACTTGTCTGTGCCCCGAGGACTCTACTCTGCCAACAACCAGGATCTCCTCATCTCTTTGCAATCTGGCTCCCATTTCTATGACTCTCATCAAAGTGTTCTCTCCCAAGTCATCACTGAAGTGTATGGGACAGATCCAAAGGCTCCGGCTTCTGCTTCTTCTTTCTTCTTCCTTCTTCCTTCTTCTTCTTCTTCTTTTCTTCTTTCTTCTTTTTCTTCTTTCTTCTTGTTCTTCCTTCTTGTTATTCTAGTTCTTCTTTCTTGTTCTTTTTTCCTCTTCTTCCTTTTTTCTTCTGTCTTCTTCTTGTTCTTCCTTCTTGTTATTCTTGTTCTTTTTTCTTTTTCCTTCTTCCTTCTTCTTTCCTCTTCTTTCCTCTTCTTCTTCTGCTTCTTCTTCTTCTGCTTCTCTCTCCTTCCCATCATTTCCAGAAGTAGGGTCACTTTGGCACTCCTTAGGGCACGGCACCGCTGTGCTCCAAGCTGTACATTAGCACCCCAATGCCTACCGGGGGAAGGTCCGAGCTTTCTGCCCTGACTCGGCTCCCCGCAGAACGGGGTCCTTCTGATCTGGAGCTCGCACACACAGAGCCCACTCATGTTCCAGTCCAATGAAAACAGCCCCTCTGGGCAGGACGCTCTCTATGCCTCCCTTCCCACTTCAGGACTGACTGCCCCTCACTCTGGCCCCAGAATCACATGTCTAAGGCAACCTCTAAACACAGTGGGGTGCCCACACCCTACTCCCCCCTCCTCCACAGGCATTTGTCCGGCTGCCCTCGCTTGTCACTGAAGGGAGGGAGGGAGACATGGAAGGCTTTGAAGCCAGAAGGTGACCTCCTTAGAGATGGCCATTCAGGCTCCTCTGCCCACAGCCCATGGGGGATGGGGGGTCATGGGATCCCAGATCTAACACTGCGAGGAATCCTAGAGGCCAGCTCTTCCAGTGCCCTCTTGTCTCCAGGGCAAAGAAAGGTCCAGGCAGACAGCCTAGTGAGGCGCCCAAAGTCCCCTGGGCAGGAAAAGCCAAAGGGGATGGATTTGGCCCCAAGTCCCAGGTTACAGCCCAGACCGGAGGCAGAAATTCAAGGAAAGTGACATCGGGGAAACTGAGAGGAACAAGAGCTTTTCGACCATTCTGAGCCTTAAGCAGGTGAAAAAGGCACCTGTGCGCACGCGCGCACACACACACACACACACACACACACACACACACGCGTGTGCACACACACACACCAAGCACAATCACATCTTGAGTCACCCGCAATTCCTAGGTCTGTCCATTCCCAGGCTGGGGCCCGGGATCTTCCTATGTCGCCCCCAAACCCATGGCGGGTTTGATGCTTCTCCAGAGCCAGAGATGTCTCCTGCCACCAGCTCCCAGCTTGGGACCCTTCTCTGCTCCCTGGAACTCTGGCTTGCAGCAATACACCCCACGTCTCCCCCTCCCCCGGGTTCCAAGACCATTTCACCCCAAGAAGTGGCTAATGAATTCCCCTGAGGATTTCGGGCGGTAACGTGGCCAGAGAACCTAGGTGGCCACAGATGCCCCCCCCCCAATCCCGACTAGAAGGTCAGCCCGCTGTCCCGCCCCCTCCAGCCCTTCCCAGCAGGCAGGGCCCGGGGAGAGAAAGCCCCTAACCCAGAAACAGACATTGGCAGGACGGAGACCTTCATCCCCATGCTGGGGGCTCGGGCTCCACCCACGTCCTTCCCGGGGTGTGCCGCCCCCCGTTATCTTAGCAGAGGTCGGGGGCAAGGCTGGAAATGCCCCAGCAGAGAGGGCAAAAGCCCGGCTCACCAGGGAGGGAGTCCTCCAAGGCGCCCTTGGCACCGCCCCCAGACCAGACTGACACAAGCACCGCCCCCCAACCCAGGCCAACCCTTCCCTGGCCTTGTACCCCTAACTGTGAGAACCCCTGGCTAAGGGCAAGGTGTTCACTAAGCCTTCCCCTCCCTCCTTTCCAGGTTCGGGGGTAGGGGGTTCCGTTTGTGCAGTACCTCAGCTGAGACTTACTACACCCTCCCCCACCCTCTTCGCCTCGGGGTCCCCAGGATGACAGTCACGGGCGGTCCCGGCATCCATTCCCTCAGGCAGGCAGACTAGGGTTGGGGTCCTCGGTGACCCCTCCGCCCTCGGGGCTCCTTCCTCAGCTAGGGCTGTGCTTTCCACCTCTGGGGTCCCAAGGAGCTTCGACCCCAGGACAGAGAAGAGCTCCTGGCTGGGGCGGGGGGAGGAGCCCAGGAAAAGCCGGCAGGCCGGGGAGTCGGGCGGCCCCAACAGCGGCCAAGCAAGCGGAGAGGGGAGTCCCGGCCCACAAAGGGGTGCAGAAGAGACCCGGACCGGCCTGAACTGCCCACCTGGAACCAGGAGCAAGGCTCCCCAGGTGAGGCAGAGGAAGCTGGGAGGCGGCAAGGGGCTGGCGGCTACCTGGCCAACGGTCCGACCCACCGGACTCCACAGCGAATCCGAGAAGTTTCCCTCGTCCCCATGGCGACGGGGGCGGGGCAGCGCTCAGAACAGAATCCTGCCTTTGGATGAGCTGGCCAATGGAACTCCGATTTCTCCAATCCCTGAACAGGAGGTGGTCGCTGTGGCAACGGCAGGGGGCAGGGGGAGGGGGCGACCGGCCGGAGGTAGGCAGCAGGGGGGCGCGGGGAAGGGGAGTCCGGTTCAGCCTTTGAGAACGCCACTGAGCCTTGCAAACTTGTAGCAGCCGAGTCCCATAGAGACGGACTCTTCTGAGAAGAGCTCATTGGTTGGGGGGCCCCGCGGCCCCGAAATGCAGCAGGTCGGCTCTTCCTAGGCTCAGGGGGCTGGGGACACCCACCAGGCCGCAGGGAGGGCTTCTCCGCGAACCCTTGCGGAAGTCTTCCGGGGCCGGTCAGCTTCAGCGCCAGATCTAGAACTGGACTGGAATAGTCGGGGCCCGTCCCCCCCACCCCGGAACCTCAAAGCCTGCGGGTAAGGCGTGGCAGGGGCGCTCTCTGCAGTGGTGGGTGCCCGAGGGGTGCCCTGGCCGTCCGATGCTGCCTGTAAACAGCGGGAGAGAGCCGGTCCTGGCCCGTCCACAGCCCGCCCAGGCACCCCGGGCTTGCCTACAGGGACGGGTCAGGGGAGGAGGGAGAAGGTGTTGCATGGCTTCCAAAGGTCCATCGAGACACTGCCCCCCATCCATGCCGGGTCTGGAGGTCCTAAGCTGAGATGAGCCTGGGGGGAGGGCTCTAGTGGACTTAGAAAAGCTCCTCCCCTTCTCTTTCTCCTAGCTGAATAGAGAGGGATAAAAGAGGGGAGGGGAAGTGCCTGGGCCAGCAAGCACATGCCCCTTCTCTGTAACTCACCCCTTAGAAACCCTCTTTTTGTTCTCAGACCCATCATCTCCTGCCTTCTCCTCCTGATAATCCTCCTTTGTAAGGAGCCACACACCTTCCCTCCCTCCCTCTTCCTGCCACCTTCTCCCACCCCCCCTCCCCGCCATAGCCCAGAGAGATGCCTATGAGCATCAAAAATAAAACATCAAGAATAAGCCTCTAGTGTAACTAGGAGTGCAGCACCGGGTTGTCATTGCCCCAGACTCGCCACCAAGTGCGCCGGGGGTAGAAGAGACCAAGGACACGTGTTGTTTCTCTCAGTAAGAAATGCACCTGCACAGGTGAATGCCGTTTGCCCCGCAGGAAGTGGGGGGGCGGGGGCTCTATGCTTTCCATCCATACTGTACGCAGCGGATTGCGCTTGATATGGAGATTTTGGAAAGGATCATGGAAGAAATCCTATGAATTTGGGAGAATGGGACCCAGAGTGAAAGGACTTCAGCGGAGGTGAGCTCCTGGTTTGATCTGAAAGGTGGGATCACACCGCTACCTTTCAAGGTTGTCTTTAATGGCCAAAAGGACATGCTCTGGTTTTGTCTCCTAGGGGAGATCTGTGAAATCTTTTATTCGGAGGGCCAGGCTCTCCCCTAACCCTAAATGCTCAATAGTCTTTCCTCCTTTGAGGTAATGAAATTTCTCTCCACCCCCTAATCAAAACCCTTGTGGCTATTGTCTCATCTCTCCTTCCTCCCCAACCAGATCATTCCCCTTCCACAGTTGACTTCCTTAACTGGCCCACAATCTCACTCTCCTCAGCACCTCCTAAACTCCCACTCATACTAGGAGACTTCAACATATATACATGCATGTAACTGGCTCCCCACCTTAGGCATGAAGAGGAAAGCACCGCCCAAAAGAGGCTCCTGGGATTTCCCCTAACTTTGGGGGCCTCAAGGTTCATGAGAATAATTAACCGTACCTTTTTTTTTTTGAATACTCCAGGATTCAAAGTCAGATAGTAAGTGAGGCTACTGTTGTAATCATTGCACTCGGGAGTCAATCTGGGATTCTCATTCTGTGCTTTGGACTCCAATGCCAGCAGTCCCACAACTGGACCATGTTCTCCATTTTCCTCCAACATGGAGAAAGCACTCCCTTCTGAACAAAGTTCATTCTCTCCTTCTCTCTCTCTCTCTCTCTCTCTCTCTCTCTCTCTCTCTCTCTCTCTCTC
>JAJPUD010031595.1:2053-12440 GCA_023553655.1 Myrmecobius fasciatus | reverse complement strand
AAAAAAAACAACCTAAGAAGGAAAACAGAATGCATGGAAATATTCACAGAAAGCGTTAAAATGCTGTGTTGCGGTTCACTCTCAGTTCCCACAGGCCTATGACTATCTTCATCACAGCACAACTGGTTTGAATCACATCATTGTTGAAGAGAACCATGTCCCTCAAAATTGATCATCGTGTAGTCTTGTTGCTGTGTATAATGTTCTCCTGATTCTGCTGATTTTACTCAGCATCAGTTCATGCAAGTCTCTCCAATTCTCTCTGAAATCCTCCTGTTGGTCGTTTCTTACAGAACAATAATATTCCATAACATTCATGTACCTTAATTTATTCAGCCATTCTCCAATTGATGGGCATCTTTTCCATTTCCAGTTTCTTGCCACTACAAAAAGGGCTGCCAGAAACATTTTTGCACATGTGGGTCCCTTTCCCTCCTTTAAAATCTCTTTGGGATATAGGCCCAGTAGAAACACTGCTGGGTCAAAGGGTATGCACTTATTGATAACTTTTTGAGCATAGCTCCAAATTGCTCTCCAGAATAGTTGGATCCCTTCACAGTTCCACCAACAATGTATCAGTGTCCCAGTTTTCCCACATCCCCTCCAACAGCTATCATTATCATTTCCTGTCATTTTAGCCAATCTGACAGGTGTGTAGTGGTATCTCAGAGTTGTCTTAATTTGCATTTCTCTGATCAATAGTGACTTGGAGCACCTTTTCACGTGACCGGAAATAGTTTCAATTTCTTCATCTGAAAATTGTCTGTTCATATCTTTTGACCATTTGTCAATTGGACAATGGCTTGAAATCTTATATATTTGAGTCAATTCTCTATATATTTTAGAAATGAGGCCTTCATCAGAACCTTTGGATGTAAAAAATATTTTCCCAGTTCACTGCTACCCTTCTAATCTTGTCTGCATTCATTTTGTTTGTACAAAAACTTTTTCACTTGATTTAGTCAAACGTAACTATTTTGTGATTAATGATGACCTCTAGTTCTTCTTTGGTCACAAATTCCTTCCCCCTCCACAGGTCTGAGAGGTAAACCATCCTACATTGTTCTAATTTGTTTATAATCTCATTCTTTATGCCTAGATCATGAATCCATTTTGACCTTATCTTGGTATATGGTGTTAGGTGTGGGTCAATGCCTAATTTCTTCCAGACTAGCTTCCAATGATCCCAGCAGTTTTTGTCAAATAGTGAGTTTTTATCCCAAAAACTGGGGTCTTTCGGTTTATCAAACACTAGAATACTATTGTCATTGAGTATTTTGTTCTGTGAACTTAACCTATTCCACTGATCCACAACTCTGTTTCTTATCCAGTACCAAATGGTTTTGGTGACCATTGCTTTATAATATCGTTTTAGATCTGGTGCAGCTAGGCCACCCTCATTTGCATTTTTTTCCATTAATTCCCTCGAAATTCTTGACCTTTTGTTTTTCCAGATGAATTTTCTTGTTATTTTTTCTAGTTCAGTTAAATAATCTCTTGGGAATTTGATTGGTATAGCACTAAATAGATAGATTAGTTTAGGTAGTATTCCCATCTTTATTATATTCGCTCGACGTATCCAAGAGCACTTGATGTTTTTCCAATTGCTTAGATCTGACTTTATTTGTGTGGAGAGTGTTTTGTAGTTTTGCTCATATAGATCCTGACTTTCCCTTGGCAGATACATTCCCAAATTTTGGGTCGATTTTATCTGAAGGTATTTCTCAATACATTTGATAAAGGAAGTCCTCAATGTTAAATACATTTCAACTGCTTTGTACACTGTTCCTTGTGAAACATGTGGAAGATTTCAATGCACAAGAAATCTCCTGAAGAAATAGTGGAACAGAGGAGAAAGCTTCAATGGATTCTGTTTATTATCAACATTTGCTTTGCATTCCTTCCTCTTTTTTGCCAATAAGACACATTGAGTGAATCTCATTTCATTTGAATGCCTTCGGCATGTGTAGCATTCCATTTAAGAGGAATGCTTTGTAGTGCAGAATTTCATGTTGTTAATGTAGAACCTAGGTTTAGAAACCGAAAAGGTAGGCTACTCTCGACAGCAACGCTTCCAATTCATTGAAGGCGACATTCTCCTGTGGGAATTTCCTTTCATCCTATTTCCTACTTTTCCTACATCGTTGTTGCATGAGTTCTCTTATGTTTTTTGTCAAGTTTCTACAAAAGTATTTCTCAATACATTTGATAAAGGAAGTCCTCAATGTTAAATACATTTCAACTGCGTTGTATACTGTTCATTGTGGATTACGTCGAAGATTTCAATGCACAGCAAATCTCCCAAAGAAATAGTGCAACACAACTGTCAGATTGGCTAAAATGACGGGAAAATTAATGATGAATGTTGGAGGGGATGTGGGAGGGCTGGGACACTGATACATTGTTGGTGGAGCTGTGAATGTATTCAGCCATTCTGGAGAACAATTTGGAGCTATGCTCAAAAAGTTATCAAACAGTGCATACCCTTTGACCCAGCAGTGTTTCTACTGGGCCTATATCCCAAAGAGATTTTAAAGGAGGGAAAGGGCCCTATATGTGCAAAAATGTTTGTGGCAGCCCTTTTTGTAGTGGTAAGAAACTGGAAATTGAAAAGATGCCCATCAATTGGAGAATGGCTGAATAAATTATGGTATATGAATATTATGGAATATTATTGTTCTGTAAGAAATGACCAGCAAGATGATTTCAGAGAGGCCTGGAGAGACTTACATGAACTGATGCTGAGTGAAATGAGCAGAACCAGGAGATCATTATACACGGCAACAACAGTACTACATGACGATCAATACTGATGGACATGGCTCTCTTCAACAATGAAATGTTTCATTCCATTTGTTCCCTGGAACAATTCCAATTGTTCACTGAAGAAAGCCATATACACCCAGAGAGAGGGATGTGAAATGTGGACCACAACATAACATTCTCATACTCCTTGATTGATGTTTGCTTACATTGTGTTTCCTTTATCAGATATATCGTTTGTGTAGACAAGATTTTTCTTGCACAACAATGACAAGTTTGGAAATATGTATACATATATTCAATTTACCAATATTTTAACACAATTAACATGTAGTGGATATCCAGCTACCTAGGGGATGGGTGGGGAGTTGGGTTAAATATTTGTAACGGAAAGCTATATAAGGGTTATTGTTGAAGAATTACCCACACATATGTTATGCAAATAAAATTAAAAAAAAAGAAATAGTGCAACAGAGGACAAAGCTTCAGTGGAATCTGTTTATTATCAACATTTGCTTTGCATTCTTTCCTCTTCTTTGCCAATAAGATACATTGAGTGAATTTCATTTCATTGGAATGCCTTTGGCATGTGTGGCATTCCATTTAAGAGGAATGCTTTGTAGTGCAGAATTTCATGTTGTTAAATTAGAACGTCGGTTCAGAAATATAAAAAGTAAGCTACTCTCCACAGCAATGCTTCCAAATCATTAAAGGCAACATTCTCCTGTGGGAATTTCATTTCATCCTATTTCCTACTTTCCTACATCGTTGATGCATGAGTTCCCTTATGTTTTGTGTCGATTTTATCTGAAGGTATTTCTCAATACGTTTGATAAAGGAAGTCCTCAATGTTAAATTCATTTTAACTGCTTTGTACACTGTTCCTTGCGAAGCACGTGGAAGGTTTCAATGCACAGCAAATCTCCTGAAGAAATAGTCCAAAAGCTGAGAAAGCTTCAATGGATTCTGTTTATTATCAACATTTGCTTTGCATTTCTTACTCTTCTTTGCCAATAAGACACATTGAGTGAATCTCATTTCATTTGAATGTGTTCAGCATGTGTTGCATTCCTTTTAAGAGGAATGCTTTATATTGTAGAATTTCAGGTTGTTAATGTAGAACGTAGGTTCAGAAACCCAAAAATTAGGCTACTTTCGACAGCAATGCTTCCAATTCATTGAAGGCGACATTCTCCTTTTGGAAATTCATTTCATCCTATTTCCTACTCTTCCTATATTGCTATTGCATGGGTTCTCCTATGCTTTCTGTCAAGTTTATCCAAAGGTATTTCTCAATACATTTGCTAAAGGAAGTCCTCAATGTTAAATACATTTCAACTGCATTGTATACTCTTCCGTGCAGAATACATCTAAGATTTCAATGCACACCAAATCTCCTGAAGAAATAGTGCAACAGAGGAGAAAGCTTCAATTTATTCTGTTTATTATCAACATTTACTTTGCTTTCCTTCCTCTTTTAACAATAAGATACTTTGAGTGAATCTCATTTCATTTGAATGCTTTCAGCATGTTTAGCATCCTTTTAAGGGGAATGCTTTATATTGCAGAATTTCATCTTGTTAATGTAGAACGTAGGTTGAAAAACTCAAAATGAGGCCACTCTCGATAGCAATGCTTCCAATACAATGAAGGCGACATTCTCTTGCAGGAATTTCATTTCATCCTATTTCCTACTCTTCCTAAATCGCTGTTGCAGGAGTTCTGTTTTGCTTTGTTTTCAGTTTATCCTAAGCTATCTCTCAATATATTTGCTAAAGGAAGTCCTCAATGATAGATACATTTCAAGTACGTTGTATACTCTTCCTTGCGGAATACAAGGAATATTTCAATACACTGGAAATCTCCTGAAGAAATACTGCAACAGAGACGAAAGCTTCAGTGGATTCTGTTTATTATCAACATTTGCTTTCCTTTCCCTCCTCTTTTTTGCCATTAAGATACACTGAGTGAATCTCATTTCATTTGAATGTGTTCGGCATATGTAGCATTCCTTTTAAGAGGAATGCTTTATATTGCACAATTTCATGTTGTTAATGTAGAACATATGTTCAGAAACTGAAAAAGTAGGCCACTCTCGACAGCAATGCTTCCAATTCATTGAAGGCGACATTCTCCTGCCGGAATTTCATTTGATCCTATTTCCTACTTTTCCTAAATCGTTGATGCATGAGGTCCCTTATGTTTTGTGTCGATTTTATCTGAAGGTATTTCTCAGTACGTTTGATAAAGGAAGTCCCCAATGTTAAATACATTTCAACTGCGTTGTATACTGTTGCTTGCGGAATATGTGGAAGATTTCAATGCACAATAAATCTCCTGAAGAAATAGTGCAACAGAGGAGAAAGCTTCAATGGATTTTCTTTATTATCAACATTTGCTTTCCTTTCCTTCCTCTTCTTTTCCAATAAGATACATTGAGTGAATCTCATTTCATTTCAATTCTTGTGGCGTTTTTAGCATTCCTTTTAAGAGGAATGCTTTATATTGCAGAATTTCATGTTGTTAAGGTAGAATGCAGGTTCAGAAACTGACAAAGTAGGTTACTCTCGACAGCAATGCTTCCAAATATTTGAATGTGACATTCACCTGTCGGAATTTCCTTTCATCATATTTGCAACTTTTCCTACATCACTGTTGCATGAGTACTCTCATGCTTCGTGTTGAGTTTTTCTGAAGGTATTTCTCAATACATTTGATAAAGGAAGTCCTCAGTGTTAAATACATTTCAACTGCGATGTAGAATCGTCCGTGCGGAATACAGGGAAGATTTCATTGCGCAGTAAATCTCCTGAAGAAATAG
The DNA here is from genome assembly GCA_023553655.1 of Myrmecobius fasciatus. Taxonomy (NCBI): domain Eukaryota; kingdom Metazoa; phylum Chordata; class Mammalia; order Dasyuromorphia; family Myrmecobiidae; genus Myrmecobius; species Myrmecobius fasciatus. The sequence continues at coordinate 6,856 of JAJPUD010031595.1, read as the reverse complement.
TGCAACAGAGGAGAAAGCTTCAATGGATTCTGTTCATTAGAAACTTTTGCTTTTCTTTCCTTCCTCTTCTTCGCCAATAAGATACATTGAGTGAATCTCATTTCATTTGAATGCTTTCAGCATGTATAACATTCCTTTTAAGAGGAATGCTTTACATTGCAGAATTTCATGTAGTTAATGAAGAATGTAGGTTTAGAAACGCAAAAAGTAGGCTACTCTCGACAGCAATGCTTCCAATTCATTGATGACGACATTCTCCTGAAGGAATTTCAGTTACTCCTTACTCCTATTTCCTACTTTTCCTGCATCGATGTTGCGTGACTACTCTCATGCTTCATGTTGAGTTTATCAGAAGGTATTTCTCAATACATTTGCAAAAGGAAGTCAACAATGTTAAATACATTTCAATTCCATTTTATACTTTTCATGCGGAATAAATGGAAGATTTCAATGCACTGCAAATCTCCTGCCAAAATAGTGCAACAGAGGAGAAAGCTTCAATGGATTCTGTTCATTATCAACATTTGCTTTCCTTAACTTCCTCTTCTTTACCAATAAGATATATTGAGTGAATCTCATGTCATTTGAATGCATTCGGCATGTGTAGCATTCCTTTTAAGAGGAATGTTTTATATTGCAGAATTTCCTGTTGTTAATGTAGAACGTCGGTTCAGAAACTAAAAAATTAGGCTACTCTCGAATGCAATGCTTCAAATTTTTTGATGGCGACATTCACCTGTCGGAATTTCCTTTCATCATATTTCCTACTTTTTCTACATCGCTGTTGCACGAGTTCTCCTACGTTTCGTGTCGAGTTTATCCGAAGGTATTTCTCAATACATTTGATAAAGGAAGTCCTCAATGTTAAATACATTTCAACTGCTTTCCATACTGTTCCTTGGGGAATATATGGAAGATTTCAATGAACAGCAAATATGCTGAAAAAATAGTGCAACAGAGGAGAAAGCTTCAAAGGATTCTCTTTATTATCAACATTTCCTTTGCATTCCTTCCTCTTCTTTGCCAATAAGACACATTGAGTGAATCTCATTTCATTTGAATGCGTTCGGCATGTGTAGCATTCCATTTAAGAGGAATGCTTTATATTGCAGAATTTCCTGTTGTTAATGTAGAACGTAGGTTCAGAAACTCAAAAATTAGGCTACTCTTGACAGCAATGCTTCCAATTCATTGAAGGTGACATTCTCCATTGGGAATTTCCTTTCATCCTATTTTCTACTTTTCCTACATGGTTGCTGCATGAGTTCTCTTAGGTTTCCTGTCAAGTTTATCCTAAGGTGTTTCTCAAAATGTTTGATAAAGGAAGTCCTCAATGTTAAATACATTTCAACTACGTTGTATACTGTTCCTTGGTAATACGTGGAGATTTCAATGCACAGCAAATCTCCTGAGGAAATTGTGCAACAGAGTAGAAAGCTTCATTGGACTCTGTTTATTATCAACATTTGCTTTCCTTTCCTTCCTCTTCTTTGCCAATAAGATACATTGAGGGAATCTCATTTCATTTGAATGCTTTCGGCATGTATAGCATTCCTTTTAAGAGGAATGCTTTAGATTGCAGAATTTCATGGTGTTAATATAGAACGTAGGTTCAGAAACTGAAAAAGTTGGCTACTCTCAACAGCATTGCTTCCTTGCATTGAAGACGACATTCTCCTGCAGGAATTTCCTTTCATCCTATTTCCTTCTTTTTCTACATCGCTGTTTCATGAGTTCACTTATGCTTCGTGTTGAGTTTATCCGAAGGTATTTCTCAATACATTTGATAAAGGAAGTCCTCAATGTTAAATACGTTTCACCTGCGTTGTATACTCCTCCTTGCAGAATACGTGGAAGATATCAATGCACAGCAAATCTCCTGAAAAAATCATGCAACAGAGAGGAAAGCTTCAATGGATTCTGTTTATTATCAACATTTGCTCTCCTTTCCTTCTTCTTTGTCAATAAGATACATTGAGTGATTCTCATTTATTTGAATGCATTAGGAATGTGTAGCATTCCTTTTAAGAGGAATGCTTTATATTGCAGAATTTCATGTCGTTAATGTAGAACATAGGTTAAGATACTGAAAACATAGGATACTCTGGACAGCAATGCTTCCAATTCCTTGAGGGCGACATTCTCCTGTAGGAATTTCATTTCATCTTATTTCCTACTTTTGCTATATCGTTGTTGCATGAGTTCTCTCATGCTTCCTGTTGAGTTCCTCCTAAGGCATTTCTCAATTGATTTGGTAAATGAATTCCTCAATGTTAAATACATTTCAACTGAGTTGTATAATTTTCCGTGTGGAATATATGGAAGATTTCAATGCACAGCCAATCTCCTGAGGAAATATTGTAACAGAGGAGAAAGCTTCAGTGGAATCTGTTTAGTATCAACATTTGCTTTCCTTTCCTTCCTCTTCTTTGCCAATAAGATACATTGAGTGAATCTCATTTCATTTGAATGCTTGTGGCATTTTTAGCATTCCTTTTAAGAGGAATGCTTTATATTGCAGAATTTCATGTTGTTAAGGTAAAACTTGGGTTGAGAAACAGAAAAAGTAGGCTACTCTCGACAGCAATGCTTCTAATTCATTGAAGATGACATTCTCCTGTAGGAAGTTCATTTCATCCTATTTCCTACTTTTCCTACATCGTTGTTGCATGAGTTCTCTTATGCTTCATGTTGAGTTCCTCCTAAGGTATTTATCAATTCATTTGCTAGAAGAATTCCTCAATGTTAAATACATTTCAACTGCATTGTAGAATCGTCCGTGCGGAATACAGGGAAGATTTCAATGCACAGTAAATCTCCTGAAGAAATAGTGCAACAGAGGAGGAAGCTTCAATGGATTCTGTTCATTATCATCATTTGCTTTTCTTTCCTTCCTCTTCTTCGCCAATAAGAAACATTCAGTGAATCTCATTTCATTTGAATGCTTTCAGCAAATATAACATTCCTTTTAAGAGGAATGCTTTATACTGCAGAATTTCATGTATTTAATGTAGAATGTAGGTTTAGAAACTCAAAAAGTAGGCTACTCTCGACAGCAATGCTTCCAATTCATGGAAGACGACATTCCCCTGAAAGAATTTCATTTACTCCTATTTCCTACTTTTCCTACTTTGCTGTTGCACGAGTTCTCCTATGCTTCATTTCGAGTTTATCCGAAGGTATTTCTCAATACATTTGATAAAGGAAGTCTTCAATTTTAAATATCTTCCAACAGCGTTGTATACTGTTCTGTGCGGAATACATGGAAGATTTCAATGCACAGCAAATCTCCTGAAAACATAGTGCCACAGTGGAGAAAGCAGAACTGCCCCAGGGCATATTAAAGCAGCTGTCCCACCTTTGTCCTAAACAGACCTCTCACCTTTAAAGAAATGAATAAAAAAACCAAAAAGAGCTCTCACCATACACAACTTTTGTGGAGAGAGGGAAGAACAGACCTCAAATCCTGAGGCCCCTAAAGGTAAAGCAACTCCCGAAAAAGCCCCAAAGAGAGACATAAATTGGTCTCCATGTCTCAAGGCTTTCTTTGAAGATTGCATAAAAAATCTTAAAAGAGAGTTAGAAGAAACATGGGGAAATGAAATGAGATCACTGCAAAATAAAATAGAAAAAAATGGAAAAAGAATGCAATGAACAAAATCTAATTGGTCAATTGCAAAAGGAACTAAAAACAGTACCTGAAGAAAATAACACATTAAAAATTAGAATCGAACAATTGGAAATTAATGACTCATCAAGACTTCAAGAATCAGTTGAACAAAAACAAAAAAATGAAAAGATAGAGAAAAACATGAAATATCTCCTAGGAAAAACAACTGACCTGTAAAATAGATCTAGGAGAGACAATCTAAGGTTATAGGGCTTCCTGAAAGCCATGATGAAAGAAAGAACCTGGACACTATCTTCCAGGAAATCATAAAAGAAAACTGCCCTGATATTTTACACCCAGAAGGCAAAATACTCTTTGAAACAATCCACCGATCACCTCCTGAAAGAAACCCAAAAATTAAGTCCCCCAGAAATATCGTGGCAAAATTCCAGAACTATCATACCAAGGAAAAGATATTACAAGAAGCCAGAAAGAAACAATGTAAATATCGGGGAGCTACAATTAAGATCACACAGGACCTAGCAGCTTCTACTTTGAAGGATTGAAGGGCCTGGAATCAGATATTCCGAAGGGTAAAGGAACTTGGATTACAGCCAAGAATAAGTTACCCAGCTAGAATAAGCATTATCTTCCAGGGAAGAAGATGGCCATTCAATGATATAGGAGAATTTCACCTATTTCTACTGAAAAGACCAGAACTGAACAAAAAATTTGATCTACAAACACAGAACACAAGAGAAACATAAAAAGGTAACAAGAAAAAATAACTCTTGAGAACTATATTTATCTTATAGATACTTATAGAATGAGGGTTGATTTTATGAATCTATTATTACATTATGATTATGATACAATTATTGTGATTTTATGATTATTATCATATGATTACTGTGATTTTATGATTATTATTATATGTTTATTGTGATTTTATGATTGGTATGATATGTTAAACTGAAAAAGAAATTAGAGGTAGAAAAGGGATAACACTGGAAGAAGAGGAAAAGGAGGTAAAATAAGGTAAATTACATCACATGTAGAGGCAAAGAAAACCTATAGTGATTGAGAGGAGAAAAGAGAGGGGAATGAGAATTGGGTTAATCTCCATCTCATCAGATTTGGCTCAGAAGGAATAATAGACGTACTTATAAGGAAACAGGAGGGAAAGGGGGGGG
>JAJPUD010031594.1:0-12440 GCA_023553655.1 Myrmecobius fasciatus | reverse complement strand
TATGTATCTCTATGTTTTAGATGTGTTTCTTGTAAACAACATATTGTAGGATTCTGGCTTTTAATCCATTCTGTTACTCGCTTCCGTTTTATGGGAGAGTTCATTCCATTCACATTCACAGTTAAAATAACTATATCTGTATTCCCTGCCATCTTATTTACCCAGAGTTATGATTTTCTCTTCCCTTTCCCCTCTCTCCCTTCCCCCCTCCCCAGTACTTTGCTCTTGATGACCACCTCCCACCAATAATCCTCCTCCCTTTAGAGTCCCTCCCTCCCCTTTATACCTTTCCCCTAATCCTTCTATTACTTTATCCCTTTCCTTTTCTCCCCTCCCTCCTACCTTCCCACAAGGAGGGTCAGTGCTTTCTTTGAAGCCAAATATGTCTGATATACTCTCTTAGAGTCCAATCTAATGAGAGTAAGGTTTACAAAATACTCATCGCCCTCCCTTCTTTCCCTCAATTATATTAGATCTTCTATGTCTCTTTATGAGATTTTGCCTTATTTTATCTCCTTTACTTTTACTTTATTTTGCCTCCTTTTTCCCCCTCCCCCCTTTTTCTTTTTCAGTATGGTATCCCTTCCACCTCTAATTTCTTTTCCATTATTATCAAAGAAAAATCAAATTATACTGCCCTTCTTTAAAGGATACCTATAGTAGGAATATAGTTCTCAAGAGTTTTCCTTTTTACCTTTTTATGTTTCTCTTGAGTTCTCTATTTGGAGGTCAAATTTTTTGTTCAGATCAGGTCTTTTCATTAGAAATAGGTGAAATTCTCCTGTATCATTGAATGACCATCTTCTTCCCTGGAAGATGATGCTCATTCTAGCTGGATAACTTATTCTTGGCTGTGATCCAAGTTCTTTTGCCTTTCGGAATATCTGGTTCCAGGCTCTTTGATCCTTCAATGTGGAAGCTGACAGATCCTGTGTAATTCTAATGACAGTTCCTCGGTATTTGAACTGTTTCTTTCCAGCTGCTTGCAATATCTTTTCCTTGGTGCGATAGTCCTGAAATTTGGCCACGATATTCCTTGGGGTTTTAATTTTGGGGTCTCTTTCTGGAGGTGATCGGTGAATTCTTTCAATGCCAATTTTGCCTTCTGATTCTAAAACATCAGGGCAATTCTCTTTCATGATTTCCTGGAAGATAGCATCCAGGTTCTTTTTTTCATCGTGGCTTTCATTTTCATGATTTCCTGGAAGATAGCATCCAGGTTCTTTTTTTCATCGTGGCTTTCAGGGAGTCCGATAATCCTTAAATTGTCTCTCCTGGATCTGTTTTCCAAGTCAGTTGTTTTTCCTAGGAGATATTTCATATTTTCTTCTATTTTTTCATTTTTTTTGTTTTTGTTTAACTGATTCTTGATGTCTTATTGAGTCATTTACTTCTATTTGTTCAATTTTAACTTTTAAAGTATTATTTCCTTCAGTTATCTTTTTTAGCTCCTTTTGTAGCTGGCCAATTGAATTTCTTGATTCAATGCATTCTTTTTCCATTTTGCCAGTTTTATTTTTCAGTGAATTTTTGTCTTTTTCCAATTCACCAATTTTGTTTTTCAGTGAATTGTTGTCTTTTTCCAATTCACCAATTTTGTTTTTCAGTGAACTGTTTTCTTTTTCCAATTCACCAGTCCTATTTTCCAGTTTTTGATATTTCTGTTGCCCTGATCTCAATTTATTTCCCCATTCTTCTTCTAGCTCTCTTTTGAGATTCTTAATGCAATCATCCAGGTAAGCCTTCTGAAAGGGAGACCAACTTAAGTCTGCCTTTGTGGCTTCATCTGGGATTGTTTTCATAATGTCAGGATCTGGGGACTGTTCTATTTTTTCTCCGTAAAAGCTTTCTCTGGTGAGAGCTCTCTTCTGCTTCTTGCTCATGATTTAAAGTTGGGATATTAGTCAAAAGCAGAAAAAAACTGCAACAATTTGTATTTGCCCTGGGGCAGTTTGCCGAGTTGACTTCCGGTCTGAGGCTGGTCGGGCTAGATTCGCACTAGGACCACGTTTTCAGCTGCTCTCGATCCACCCTTTTCTAAAGGCAGATCTGCCAAAACACCTGCCCGCAAGCAGAGCAAAGTGTCCCAGGCGTCTCCCAGGGGCTTCCTGGGTGCCCAAAATCCGCCCCTCTATCACAGCCCTGACTTCGGCCGGGCTGGAGTCTGATCAAGACCAGCGGCAGATTTCCCCTGAGGCTAACCTTCTCTGGAGTTCTTTCAAGGTAGATCTTTGATAGAAGTGCGTTGTAGTCCAAATGGTTGGCGGGGTCCTCACTCAGAAACCAGTTGGAAGGCTTACTTTGTCTGGGTTTGAGGGAATGTCCGGGGAGTTCACAGAGAAAGCTGTCTGCAGTTCGCCATCTTGGCTCCGCCCTCTACGATGATCAATTTTGATGGACATGGTTCTCCTCAACAATGATGTGATTCAAACCAGTTGTTCAGCGATGAAGATAGTCATATACGTCCAGAGAGAGGCCTGTGGGAACTGAGTGTGAACCACAACACAGCATTTTAATGCTTTCTGTGAATATTTCCATGAATTTCGTTTTCCTTCTTAGGTTGTTTTTTCTTCTCTTTCTAGATCTGATGTTTCTTGTGCAGTAAGATAACTGTATAGATATGTATACATGTATTGTATTTGTCATATAATTTATCCTATTTAGCATGTATTAGATTACCTGTCATCTAGGGGTGGGGGTGGGGGGAAGGAGGGGAAAAGCTTGGGGGAAATAAAGTTTTTGCAAAGGTCAATGTAGAAAAATCACTCATATGTTTTGTAAATAAAAAGCTTTAATATTAAAAAAAAGAAAGAAAAATCAGATCAAAAAGGAGGGAAAAGAGAAAGAAAAAAACTAGCAAGCAAACAACAATCAAAAAAGGTGAAAATCCTCTGTTGTGATCTACATTCAGTCCTCATAGTCCTCATTCTTTCCATTACAAATCTATCAGAACTGTCCTGAATTGTCTCATTGAAAAGACCCAAGTTTATTATAGTTGATCATCAAATAATCTTGTTGTAGCTGTATAAAATGTTTTGTTTCTACTCACTTTACTTAGCATCAGTTCGTAAGTCTCTCTAGGCATTTTTGAAATAGCCTTTCAAATGGTTTCTTATACAACAATAATATTCCATTATATTCATATACCATGACTTTTTCAGCCATTCACAAACTGATGGGCATCCACCCAATTTCTAGATTCTTGCCATTACAAAAAGGGTTGCTATAGACATTCTTGAACATAGTTTGTTTTTCCATTTTTATGGTCCCTTTGGAATATAAACCTAGTAGTGAGATTTCTGGGTAGCTCTTTAAGCATAATTTTTTGGTCAAAAGGAAAGCATAAACCCTTTTCAGGGAGCCCCAAGGGAGGAAGCCTTGTGTAGGAAATATAGCAGAAGGCTCTTAGACAAAATACAGCAGCATTGGCTACTCTGTCCTTTCTCAGAAGGCCATGGATTAACAGACTAGCTATGAGACCTCCAAGGCAACTACAGAAGGCAAAAAGTGAGCCCCCAAACCCCAACATAACAGGCAGGACTTGACTAGGGTTACCCCAGCACAAGGAAAAAACCTACAGCAGACCAGATCTATCTAGCACAGCGTTGTTCTGTGATAGAACCTCAGGACAATCTACCCTGTGCCCTAGGAGCAGACTTCAAGCTTTAAAAATGAGCCAAAGGAAAGAAAGAAAGAAAAAAGGAAAGAAAGAAAAAGGAAGGAAAGGGAAGGGAAGGGAAGAGAAGGGAAGGGAGGGGAAGGGAAAAGAAAAAAAAAAGCTGTCCATTGATAGCTATTATGGAGATTGTAAAGAACAGAACTCAAACTCTGTGGATATTAAAAGCAAAATGCCTCCAGATGAAGACTCAAAGGGATATGTGATCTGGTCTCCAACTCAAAAAACCCTCTTGCAAAAATTCAAAAAGGACCTTGAAAGAAAGTTAGAAGAAAAATGGGGGGGGGGGATCAGAGTTTTGCAGAAGAATTTGGAAAAGGAAATGCAGAAAATGACTGAAAAAAGCAACTCCTTGAAAAATAGAATTGATGAAATAGACAAAGAAATCAAATAAAAAAATGACTCTTTAAAAAATACAATTGACAAAATTCAAAACGATGTCAAAAAAGCTAACTGAAGAAAAAATAATAAAGCTGAATTAAATTCATGATTTGGACATAAAGGGTGATACTATAAGCAAATTAGGAGAACAAAGGATAATATATTTCTCAAATTTGGGGGGGAGAAAAAAGGAATTTATGCCCAAAGAAGAAGTAAACAACATTACAAAATGTAAAATGGATAATTTGGTTATTTTAAATTTAAAAGTTTTTGTACAAACAAAACCAATGCAGCCAAGATTACAAGAAAAACAGAAAACTGGAAAAAATAGATTCTAGTGCTCTGGTATGAGGCCTTCCTCATCTCTGAAATACAATGAGAATTGACTCAAATTCATAAGAACACAAGTCATTCTCCAGATGATAAATGGCAAAAGGATATAAACAGAAAAATTTTCTAATCAAGAAATTAAATCTATTCTAATATGGAAAAATGCTCTAAATCACTATTGACTAGATAAGTGCAAATTAAGACAACTCTGAGATACCACTATATACCTCTTAGATTGACTAAGAGAACAGGAAAAGATAATGATAAATGTTGGAGGGAATGTAGGAAAATTGGACCCAAATACATTGTTGATGGAGTTTTGAATTAATCTAACCATTCTGAAGAGCATTTAAGAACTATGCCTAAACAGCTATCAAACTGTGTACACTCCTTGATCTAGCAGTGTATCTACTGGGTCTGAATCACAAAGAGATCATAAAAAAATGGAAAAGAACCCACATCGCAAAAATGTTTGTAGAAACCCTTTTCGTAGTGACAAGGAACAGGAAATTTGAGTGGATGTTCAACAACTGGGGAATGGTTGAATAAGTTGTGGTATATGGATATAATGGAATAATATTGTTCTATAAGAAATGATCAGCAGGATGATTTCAGAAAGGTCTGGAGAGACTTATATGAAAGAATGCTAAATAAAATGAGTAGAACCAAGAGAACATTGTACACGGCAACAAGATTATGTGATGATCAACTGTGAAGGACTTGATTGTTTTCAGCAATGAAGTGATTCACATTAGTTCCAATAGACTTGTGATGGAGAGAATCATCAGCATCCAGAAGGAGTTCTATGGGGATTGAATGTGGATCATTGTATGATATATTCTTTTTTGTTGTTATTTTCTTATTTTTTTCTTTCTTATTTTTTCCCTTTTTATTTGATTTTTCATGCATGGCTTGATACAAATGGAAATAGGTTTAGAAGAACTGGATATATTTAAACTATATTGGATTATTTGCTGTTTAGGGAAGTGGTAGTAAAAGAGAAAATTTTGGAAGAGAAAATTTTGAAAGGATGACTGCCGAAAACCATCTTTGCATGTATTTTGAAAAATAAAAACGATATAAACTTTAAAAAAATATATGCTATTTCACTGAATTTTCATCTTTTCCCTGAAGGATTATATTCAGTTTTTTTCTGGCTATGTGATTTTCAGTTGTAATAATAGTTCCACTGCTGTCCAGAATATCATATTCTAAGCCTTATGATCTTTTCATTTAGATGATATTAAATCTTGTGTTATACTAATTGTGAACCTGGAAGTTCAAGAATTTGCATATAATATTTTTAGGAGTTTTTATTTTGAGAGCTTTTTTACAAATTGATCAGTAGGTTCTTTCAATTTCTATTTTACTTTCTGTTCTAAAATGTCAAGACATTTTTCCTTGATAATTTCTTGAAAGATGACATCCAAGCTCTTTTTTTTATCATTACTTCAAGTACACCAATAATTTTTAAATCACTCTCTTGGATTTGTTTTCTATATCAGTTGTATTTTCAATGAAAGATTACAATTTTTTTTCTTTTTTTTGATTTTGCTTTGTTGTATTTTGATTTGTCATAAAATCCTTACTTTCGATTTGCTCAATTCTAATTTTTAAGGAATTATTTTTTTTCAGTGAGCTTTTGTACCTTTTTTTTTTTTTCCATTTGGCAAATTTTGATTTAAGGCATTCTTCTCCTCATTAGCTTTTTGCATTTCCTTTTGCATTATTTTCAGTTCTCTTGCTATTTTTTCCTCTTTCTCTCTTACTTGATTTTCAAAATTCATTTTGAACTTTTCCATAGGCTGAGACTAATTTATATTTATCATGGAGGCTTTGGATGAAGGAGTTTTGACTTAGTTGTCTTCTACTGTATGTTTTGATCTTTGTTGTCACCATGGTAACTTTCTATGGTTAGCATTTTTTTCTGTGGTCTGCTCATTTTCCTAGACTCATTAATCAACTTTTAACACTCTGTTAAAGTAGTGTTCTATTTCTTTTTTTAGTTCTGAAAATGATATGTAATATTTATTTTTTAATTGAAACTTTTAATTTTTAAAACATATGACATGGACAATGTTCACCTTTGCAAAAAGTTATGTTGTAATTATTTCTCCTTCCTTCTCACCCAACTCAAACCCCAGAAAGCAAGTAATCCAAAAGGTTAAAGATGAGCAGTTTTTCTATACATATTTCAACAATTATTATGCTGCAAAGGAAAAAAACAGATCAAAAAGGGAAAATGAGAAAGAAAAAATGCAAGTAAACAACAAAACAACAACAAAAAAGGTGAAAATGCAATGTTGCTATTCTCACTCAATTACCACAGTCCTTTCAATGGGTGCAGATGGTTCTCTGTACCACAAGACCATTGGAATTGCTCTGAATCACCTTGTGTAGGATCCTATTTCTTTTTTTTATTATTATTATTATTTTTTAAATGTTTACATAGAAAGTGTCAATTAACATTTATTATATATTTACAAATACAAGTATTTCTATACCCATATATATATATACACATGTATAAGGCACGCATGATGTGTGTGTGCATGTGTATATAAACACACATACATATACCACATATTAAACCAAACCTTGTTATGTCCTATGCAATATGAGAAGAATTGGGAAAGATAATAGTATGTTACTATAAGGTGCATTGGTTAACTGTTTAGTGTTTTCATATTGCAATCCTGTGAGCTGTGATGTATATCATCATTCCTATTTGATTGACAAGTAAACTAAGGTTCTGATTTAGAGCCTTACACATTGTAAGAACTATTGTGCATTAGAACTAGGATTCATATAGAAGCTTCCATGTCTAACTTGTTTTCGATTACTCTATTCTCCTTATAATAAAATTAATTAATAAGTAACTGGATGAATGTACATAGATGATTAACTGGACTATGCTAAAAATTCTTCATGACACAGCGGAGAGAGCACCAGGCCTATGAGTCAGGAAAAACTGAGTTCAAATCCTACTTCATATCCTTTTTTGCCTATATGACTTTAGGCCAGTCACTCAACCTGTTTGCCTCTGTTTCCTGGGGTAATAGTAACACCTATTTTCCATGGTTATTTTAAGGATAAAATAAAATAATTTTAAAACATTGAGCATGGTGCCTGGTAAATAATAAGTGTTTTATAAATGTTTGTTATTAGCTAAAGTAAATACCCTTACCAAAGAATGGTGTTCAGTTGAAATAATCAATAAACTCTCTACAAAGAACAAACACAAAAAAAAATCATATTTACCTATTTATGTAATTACATAAGAAATTAATTTCTAATTCTCTGAAATTTCTAACATTGAAAAATAAATATTATTTTTGCTATCCTTTTTACCATATCATTAATTTCCTACTACTTGAACTAATGAGGCTTTGGTTCTCAGATATAAAAGTCAGGAATTTAACCCTAAATAGTTCTTATTGCTTCCTAAATAAAGTTCTATTGCTCTTACCCACACCACTATTAAGCCTCAACTCCAATTTGGCCATTCAAGGCCTTTCATGATATGAAACAATCTTGATTTTCCAGCTTTATTACATATTGCCATCTACTATTCATTCTAAGTTCACAAAAAAACCTGATTTATTATCTATACCTTAATTATTTCCTGCTCTATAATTTCTTGACATTTTTTCATTCAGTTTCTTATTTTTCAAAGGTCTTCCTTCTGTGTCTTTATAAAACTTGCTCCTTCTCCCACCACACACACATAAACACATACACACACACACACACACACATATATGCAATTTAGATTTTTGTTAGGTTGATTCAGTCATATCTGATGCTTTGTGACCCCATTTGAGATTTTCTTGGTAGAGTTACTAAAATGCTTTGCCATTTCCTTCTCCAGTTCATTTTAGAGATAAGGAATTGAAGCAAACAGGGGTAAGTGACTTGGCTAGGAACACACAACAAATAAGTAAGTGTCTGAGGCTGAATTTGAACTCATAAAGATGAGTTTTCCAGACTTCTAGCCAGCATTCTATCTACTGTGCAATCTAGCTGCCTTATAATTTGGAAAGGAACAGTGATTTCATCAGTACATGGAGGTCTTGAGAGGGGCACTTTCTCTATCAATGCTGATTGGCAACTTTTCCACTACTTGGTGATTGATAACTGTTAAGATACATATACAAACGAAAATACACACTTGCACACACACATGTATGTACACACACATACACACATCTATATATTTACAATTTACAGACATTGCAACTGAATTTATTACAAAAGAAATGCCATTCCACCTTGAATGTAGGAACTTCAAGTTCAAGGGGTTCACAATCCAAATAGAAGCTTGCATACTTATGCAATTTCAAAATCATAAATAAGTAAGATGGCAAAAATAGCATTCTTTCCCCCTGGAAACTGCTAGACTATGAAGATAGGATAGGATAGTCTGCTTCTCTGTAATGGTCCCAGTTGCAAAAATAATTTCTCAGTCTGGTTCAAATCGACAAACATCCTAAAGATACATAAGAAACACAGCTTGGAGTGTCAATTCAAGAGAGGGCTTTGTCCTTGACATATTCGGAGGCTCCTAGAATATCCTGGGTCTACGGTGTCTGGAAAATATGTCAACTTAGACAGTTTCAGTGATCCCCTTGACACAATGATGCCTGTGACTATAAGAAATTAAGTCATTTTTCTTACCATCACTTAGCCAATATGTGGCAGATGTAGCACTCAAACCCTCATCTTCCTGACTCTGAGGCTACTCAATCCATTTTGCCTTTCAGTTAAATTCCAATCCATGCTTTTAAACCAAAGTTAAAGAATCACAGAATTTTGAGGGCTGGATGGCCATCTCCTCTAATTCACCCATGAATTCCCTACATAAGAAATCTAACTTCTGTTTGAAGAACTCCTGCTGACACACCCTGTTTTGTTATGGAAATCTCAAGGTATTAAGATTTGGCTGATGCAAGACCAAATTTCCCTCTTTACAATTTCATCCCATTATTCTAGGGAAATGCAGAATAAGTCTCATCTGCCTTTTATCTTTCAGGCTTTCAAATACTTGAAGCAACTACCATGTGCCCCGGAATATGTTCTTTTCCAGGTTTCCTAGACATTTCTCATGTAGCATAGATTCATGGCCCTTCACCGTCCTGATTGCAATGTTTTTCTGAATGCTATACTGCTTATTCCTTTCTTTCTTAAACTCTAGTTTCCAGAAGTGAAAAAAAAAATTACTCCAGATAAGTTCTGAGTGGGACAGATTAAAGAGGAAGCAGGGCCTCTTGTTTGATTCTCATCTACTTCCTGCTGATCATCTTGTCTCTCTTAATGCAGCCCATGATTACCTTAGGATTTATGTTCTTTTTATTTTGTTGTTTCTTTTTTGCTGACTCATTGCAAGGTGACCAATTTATTTTGACCATACAATTCACTAAACCTTTTAGATCTTCTTAGGCAAGCTACTATAGAACCATGTCTTTTTCATCTTTGACCATAGAAACTGATTTTTTTGATTCCAGATTCAACTTTCATTTAATTCTATTTAATTGTCTTATGTTTATCCCAAAGTTTTAATCTGTTAAAATCTTTTCGGATCCTGATTCTCATCCTGTGTTTTGGCCATCTCTTCCAGTTTAGTGTCAACTATAGACTAGATGAATATGCTAACCATAAGCCTTTATCTAAGTAAATGATAAAAATGTCCAATAGCAATGGGGCAATATACCTGAGATGCTAAACTGAAGATTATCTGACACTTATCTGTTACATCCTATAAAATGTTTCCACAATCTCTCATTCTATTTTATTCCATAGTGATCTTTTGTCTTCAGACCTCACATAGAGCTTTGTTTTTCACCTTTTAATGCCTTTATTATGTAATACTATGTATCCTATCTCCAAATTAGACTATTTGCTTTATGAGGGCAGCACCCAAATTTCACATAATCTTACTCTTTTCCTCAACTCCCAACAGTGAAACTTTACTGTGCTTATTCTTTATAATTGTTTGTTGAATTTTAGGAAAAAAATGAATAAATATCATATATTTATTATTTATAAGTAACATTATTGACAAATTTAGAGTCTAGTAGCTACACAATCTTTTAGTTTGGGTTTTTTTTGTTTTGTTTTGTTTTGTTTTTTAAAGTGTCAGAGATGGGTAGTTTACTATTTGTATCCTTAAAGTAGCCAGAGAGAATGATTGATATATATATATATATATTGCTTTTTGCTGAGGCAATTGGGGTTAAGTGACTTATCCAGGGTCACACAGCTAGGGAATATTAAGTGTCTGAGATCACATTTGAACTCAAGTCCTCCTGACCTCAGGGCTGGTACTCTATCCACTGCACCACCTAGCTGCCCCGAGAATGATATATTTTTAGCAAAAATCTTTTTTTATTATTAAAGCATTTTATTTATGAAATATATGCATGGATAATTTTTCAACATTGAGCTCTGCAACACCTTGTGGTCAAATTTTCCCCTCAATCACCCCACCCCCTCTTCTAGCTGGCAGGTAATCAAATCCATGTTAAATATGTTAAAATATATGTTAAATCCAATGTATACACATATATTCCTACAGTTATCTTGCTGCACAAGAAAAATCAAATAAACATCATTGATTACAAAATAGATAATTTTATTATATTAAATTAAAAAGTATTTGTACAAACAAAACTAATACAGATAATATTAGAAGGGAAGAAATAAATTGGGAAAACATTTTTACATTGAAAAGATTTGATAAAGGCTTCCATTCTAAAATATTGAGAGAATTGACTCAAATTTATAAGAATTTAATCCATTCTTAAGTTAATACATGGTCAAAGGATGTGAACAGACAATGGGAAACTGAATGGATGCCCATCAATTGGAGAATGGCTCAATAAACTATGGTATATGGATGTCTTGGAATATTATTGTTTTGTAAGAAAAACCAAAAGATGATTTCAGAGAGGCCTAGAGAGACATACATGAACTGATGTTAAGTGAAATGAGCAGAACCAGGAGATCATTATACACTGCAACAACAAGATTATATGATGATCAGTTCTGATGGACATGGCTCTCTTGAACAATGAGATGTTTCAAACCTGTTCCAATTTTTCAGTGATGAAGAGAGCCATCTATATCCAGAGAAAGAACTGTGGGAACTGTGTGAGTGTGGTTCACAACATAGCATTTTTACTCTTTTTGCTGTTGATTGCTTGCATTTTGTTTTGCTTGTTTTTTTTAAATTTTTTTGGTGCAGCATGATAATTGTATAAATATGTATGAATATATTGGATTTAACATATATTTCTACCATGTTCACCATATATTGGACTACTTGTCAACTTGGGGAAGGTGTGAGGGAAGAAGAGGAAAATTGGAAAGGAAGATTTTGCAAGGTCTAATGTTGAAAAATTGTCCATTTTTTTGCTTTTTAATTATTTTTTATTATTATTTTTTCTTTTTATTAAAGCTTTTTATTTGCAAAACATATGCATAGGTAATTTTTAACATTGACGCTTGCAAAGCTTTCTGTTACAAAATTTTCCCTCCTACTCACCACTCCCTCCCCTAGATGGCAAGAAGTCTAATACATGTTAATTATGTTCAAATATTTGGCAGATCAAATACATGTATACATATTTATACACTTATATTGCTGTAAAGGAAAGGAAAAAAACCTGAGAAGGAAAATATAATGCAAGCAAACATCAATAGAGAGTATGAAAATGCTATGTGGTGGTCCAGTCTCATATCCCACAGGCCTCTCCCTGGGTGTATATGGCTTTCTTCATCACTGAGCAGCTGGAACTGGTTTGAAACATCTCATTGTTGAAGAGAACCATGTCCATCAGAATTCATCATCGTATAGTCTTGTTGCCATGTATAATGATCTCCTGGTTCCACTTATTTCGCTCAGCATCAATTCATGCAAGTCTCTCCAGGCCTCTCTAAAAGCATCCTGCTGGTCGTTTCTTACAGAACAATAATATTCCATGACATTCATATACCATAATTTATTCAGCCATTCTCCAATTGATGGGCATTCATTCAGTTTCCAATTTCTAGC
>JAJPUD010031593.1:616-11808 GCA_023553655.1 Myrmecobius fasciatus | reverse complement strand
TCTCTCTCTCTCTCTCTCTCTCTCTCTCTCTCTCTCTCTCTCTCTCTTTCTCATTCTTTTCCTGCATGTGTATGTATAGATAAAATGCAAACTTGTATGTGTGTATATACATATGTAAAATGTAGTCAACTAATATAAAATGGTCCAGTGCTTACAAATATATAATATGAATATATATGTATATAGCATATAAATATGTAGTAATCATATATTACAATGCATTGGGTTAGACAGACAGAGACAGAAAGGCAGGGAAAGAAAGAGATTTTTTTGAGTTAACTTCATTAATTCATTTCTTCATAGGTTTACTCCTGCTAAAAACAAGACAAAATTATTTTATTACTAATAATTTCAACTATATATAATGTATACATACATTGTGAATGCATACATATATACATGCACATATATTTATATATGTGTGTGTTTATATATGTATGTTCTTTTGTAAAAATCTCATAAAGATCCTCTGAGACAGTTTGTATTCTTCTCATTTTACAGAGATTTAAGTGATTTGCCACAAGTCAATTAATTAGTAAATTTTCAAATTCTACTTGAACCCTGGTCTTGCCAAATACCTCAAAATTTCTTTGGAACATTAGTAACATTGTCATTTTGGAATTCAAGATAAATATAAAATGTCCTTCAATTGAGAACTAGTATATTACTACTCCAGCTTTCAACACTTCACCAGTATCTCTCCTAAAGAAGTGTGTTCCCTTAATGTTCTCCCACTTAAGCAAGCCATTGAGCAGCATTTTCACAAGATAAAAGTTGCCCTCTCTAGTTGGCTTGAGAAGGCATCCCTTTAGTTTCTGAAGAATGAACTTGAAATCTCTATTTTTGTTCTATCTTTTGCTAGCAACCATTAGATCTCAGTAATTGAAATGAAGCTGCAAATTTCTATAATTCTGTTCTTAACTTGGTTGAAGCAATCTCCCTCCTTTTGATCTCATTTCAGTTGTTTTCAAATTGATTGTGATGGAACATTTCTTCTGCTTTCTAATCGCTTAGCAAAATTGTTATTATTGTAATATATATATATAATATACACATATATATTAATTGTTAATACATAATATATTAATAGTTATATATATGATTTGTACACACATATGTGTATGTATACATATATATTTACAAAGATCTGAGAAAGGAACAAACCTGAAGAAAATGCTAAAGAAATTAATGGGACTCAATATGTATTCAACTAAAAATGAATGTTGCTGCTTTTAATTCAGAGAATGAAAATTAGAAAATATATTAAATTTTCTCAATTAATGAACATCATGGCTTAAATGTTATAGAGACAAATCACAGATGTGATTCACTTTTAAAGATATCAGAAAAATACTAACAGAAATGATGTACAGTTATTAAAAGTCACTATATTTGCAGTTATACCTGCAAGAAAGGGCAGCTGTCTTCAGATACTTTGACATGTATGAGTTTCTATGGATTGGAAGAATTAGTACTAATCTAGCTAGTTCCTGCAGCTCTGTCTTCGCAGACCACTTTACCTTAGATCTTCAACCACACCTAAAACTGCAATTTAAATCTAATTTCTCAAAGTAGGCTCTATTAAGAGAATTTTGTTTTTGTTTTTGTTCTTTAAATAATCTATTTTACTGATTTTCTTGATTCCCCACTTTTAGTGTGGATGTGAACATCTTTGAGTTACTTGCTACAGGGTTTACTCACTCACAAATAATCTAAGAATCAAGATTTCAAATCATTGGAGTGAAGAAAACAAAACTTATACTCCTCAAGGAAAATAAAAGAGCTCCAGGACCTCTTTCTTAGAAAGAACAGCCACAACAATGATTCAAAGGGATTACTATAATTGTTTGGAAGCATCTGTATTCTTTGACCTAGGTTTGTAGGCCATGGCATCCTAAATATTTGTATGTTGGGTTGAGAGAATTGGCTTCCCCTTATAGCAATAGAGGTCAACAGAGAATTTCTCCAATTTCAAAGAATTTGATTACATACCTTAAATAAGTTGAAAATAAGAGATCCAGCTTCATCGAATTCATACAGAAAAACTCAAAAGGTTTTCTTTAAATTTCTTATGACACTCTGCTATTCCCATTTGCCATCCTTTTTTCCTAATTTTTGGAGCAAGAAAGGAAGACAACTAATAGACATTATTGACAAGTTCAATGTTAAGTTCAAAAGCAGAGAAACATGGTACTCATTTTGACCAAGGAAACACTTCTGGAATATGTTAACAACCTGGCACTAAGAAAATGGAGTGAGTAACAATGGGTTTCTTGAATAAGTGTGGAGAGAAGATGCAAGGTAACTGAGAAGAACCAGATTTCCCAAATCTATGAACCTGAATCTTTCTCAAAAAGCCACCTTACATATCAATCTTTTTCTTATTCTTACTTATGAAAAAATCTTTATTCTTTTTTAAATTTTAAGCAAAAACTTCCTATAATTTTTTGAAACATTGATTTATCTTATTTTTCTCTGAAATATTTTGATTAGATTAATATTTGTTGAATGATTGATTAGAATAACAGGCCATTGTTTACTTGATAAATCCTTGTAAAAGTATTGACTAAAATATGAGGAAATAATTTATGAACCACATAAGTCTAATAGTTTTGTGATCCTCTAATATTAGGATTGATGCATTTCAGATTCATTGAAATAAATGTCAGTTTCTATTTTGTGTGAGTTTCCAAAGGTCTTCCATCAATCCTAACATGCAATGAAAAATTGGAAAATATTCAAGGTCATAGATTTGGGAAATCTGATTTTTGGGAACCTTGCATGTTTCATGTACTTCTCTCCTCTTGGTAGTAATTAGCAAGTATCAAATATTCCATGAACAATCAGAAGCCATCAATGTGAATATTTATTTTGATTAACTATATTTATTTCATAAGAAAGTTTAGGGATGAAATACTGTTGGGAAGTAACAATGGTTCCAAACAAAAAGCATCAATAAAATATTAAATATAATATTGATCTTGAAAATCAGGGAATTGGCACTAGATTGATTCATAACATTACTTATGCCTAGAAATTCAGAAGTTAGAAGTGCTATATTTGAGTCCAGAAGATTTGAGTTAAAGCCCTACATTATATAGTTACTAGCTATAAGACTCAGGCTTAACTCATATGACAATTTAATCTCTTTCAATCTGTTTCCTCTTCTGTAATATGGGTATAAAAATAATACCCATGCTACAAAATTGCACATAACAATATAGAGAGTTTTCCAAAGCTCTTTATACATGGTATTGATATTGTTATTATTAGTAGTATTGTCTATTGCAAATTACCTTTTGAAACTGCAAAAATATTTAAATAATATATATATATATATATATATATATATATATATATACATATATATATATATATTATCATACACAAATATATGTGCAAGTTGCAAAACTTTAAATTTTTAAATTTTATCTACTTAATTTGATTTTAGAATGTTCTTAAATATGTTAGGTACAGAAATGATTTTTATTAAAAGATTCAAGGAATAATAATACTCAATCATTTTATTTAAATGTTCATATAAAATGACTCACAAATATGTTTACTCATTTTTTATCCAAAAATCATCTTATGATAAGGAATTATTTATAAAAATGATGTTTCAAGTCCTATACTAATTTTGTTTTATTTAAATGCTTATTTAGCAGTTCTGCTTTTGAAAAATCATATACTAAAATTATAGGCCCTTTTCATATAATAAAATTAGTTTATGAAACTTTTCATATTTCTGTTATAGTACTTCTGAAATTATTCATATATTTTAATTTTTATCAATAAGAATGCTTACTTGGCCTTAAATTTTTTTAAGGAGAAACATTAAAATTTAGGACCCAAATCTTAGAGGAAACTTATACTCTTTGTATGACTTCAATGTAATGCTCAGGGAGAAACTGAAGCAGTATCACACAAGGAAATTAGGTAATGCTTTATTGAAGTTAATTGAGAGTTCAGAATCCATAGCTATGGATCAGGACTAGTGGGACTCTTGTCTCAAAGCATGCAGTCCAGGCCAGGGACCAACACAGCCACAGCCATGTTAGCTGACTGAATACAAAGTACACAGCAGCTTCATCAAGGAACTTCAAACATTATATAGGGACCTATACCTCAGGGAGACAAAGAACTCATGGGAACAGCTGAGCACATCTGGTGTCCAAGGAAACCATAAATTCAGCTCTGACAGGTTAGGGAGTAAGGAGCCTTGCCAAAGCAGACTGCTTGTCTGGATCACATAGATAGATAAAGGGGAGGTCGAGGCTGGCCATCTGGAGGTTTCATGATTACTTTGGAATGTGAGTCCAATTATTTCTGAAGGTCAGGAAGTGGGGATTTCTATTCTGGGACAGAGCAATTAAGGGAGACTGAAATAGCAATTAAGGGAGACTGATACAGCAGCTGAGGGAGACTGAGACAGTAACTGAGGGAGACTGAGACAGTAACTGAGGGAAACTGAGACAGGCGCAACAAAGTAATTAACTTTATCTTTCTTAGCTTCGATTTCTCCGTCTATAAAATCAAAATCTGTTGGTGTGGTATATGGATAGAGGACATTTCTTAGAATGAGAAAGACAGGTGAAAGTCTTGAAGTAGATAAATATTATCTATGTGACAATGGACTACTCATCTAACTTTCAATGGCTTCAAGCAATGGCATAAGATTATACATTATAGACAAGTTTTCCGTTCAAATAAGTGAAAAAAATGAAATTTCTGCAACAAATTTCACCAACAAAATCTTCGCATCAATAAAATCATGGTCTGGTCTTTTTCCCCACCCCTGTTCAACAAAATTAAGAAAATATTGACATTTTTATTGTCTTCCTCACAAGGTAGTTCTAAGAGTATAATGAGAAATGTTTCTTAAGATATTGCATTTTGAACCAGTATTACTTCTATTAACTGTAATAACATTGCTATTAACAACAAAATACCAAACCAGTTAACACTCAATAAAAAACCAATTTAATACAATGGTCTGTCTTTATGCTAACAAAAATGTAATTATTTGACTGAAAACTAAATAATAACAATTAAACTATGCTTACTTACTTAGATTAATTTTGCTTTATATCTTCAAAATTAATTACATTAATTCCCTAAAGCACTTGTTTTGTTATTTGGCTTTCCATATTGGTACTTTGCATAGATTTTATATGAAGTTAATCTAGTTAAAGTGCCCAAATCATTTTCTTTGTGTTATTTTAGTCACCATATCCAAAGCTAGGCACTATTTCACTTTTTAATATTCTTTATAAAATTATAGAATCATAGGTGTTCATGAGAAAGCCTGTTGTGTAATGAGTTAAATTCCTCTCGGAAAAATTCCCAACAAATAGTCCTTGTATAAGAATTACAATATCACCAAGCTGGAAAACACCTCAGCTACCTTTGAAGTCCATAACTGAACAAGAATCCTGTTTTTTTTAAATTACGGTTTTTATTCACAGAGCATACAAGTAATTTTTGTACATTGACCTTTGCAAAATTTTCTCTTCCAAATTTTTCACTCCTTCCCCCCATCTCCTTTAGATGGCAAGTAGTCTAATACATGTTAATTATGCCAAAATATATGATAAATCCAATATGTGTATACATATCTATACACTTAATCATGCTGCACAAGAAAAATCATATCTAGAAAGAGAAAAAAAAACAACCTAAGAAGGAAAACAAAAAGCAAGTAAATATTCACAGAAAGCATTAAAATGCTACTTTGTGGTCCACACGCAGATTCCCACAGGCCTCTCTCTGGATGTATATGACTTTCTTCATCACTGAACAATTGGAACTGGTTTGAGACATTTCATTGTTGAAGAGAGCCATGTCCATCAGAATTGATCGTCATATAGTACTGTTGTTGCCGTGTATAATGATCTCCTGGTTCTGCTCATTTCAGTCAGCATCAGTTCATGCAAGTCTCTCCAGGGTCTCTCTGAAATCATTCTGCTGGTCGTTTCTTATAGAACAATAATATTCCATGACATTTATATACCATAATTTATTCAGCCATTCTCCAATTTATGAGCATCCATTCAGTTTCCAGTTTCTAGCCACTACAAAAAAGGATGCCACAAACATTCTTGCACATGTGGGGCCCTTTCCTTCCTTTAAGATCTTTTTAGGATATGGGACCAATAGATGAACTCTCCCATAAAACGGAAACGGATAGCCAGACTACTATAATATGTTGTTTACAAGAAACATATCTAAAACATAGAGATACATACAGAGTGAAGGTAAAGGGCTAGAGCAGAATCTTTTATGCTTCAAGTGAACAAAAAAAAAGCAGGGGTAGCAATCTTTATCTCAGATCAAGTAAAAGCAAAAATAGATCTAATTAAAAGAGATAAGGAAGGAAACTATATTTTAAAAAAGGGTACCATAGACAATGAGCGGTATCAATACTAAACATATATGCATCAAGTGGTATAGCATCCAAATTCCTAGAGGAGAAACTAACAGAGATGCAAGGAGAAATAGACAGTAATACTATACTAGTCGGGGATCTCAACCTTGCTCTCTCAGAATTAGCTAAATCAAACCATAAAATAAATAAGAAAGAAGTTAGGAGATAAACAAAATATTAGAAAAGTTAGGTATGACAGATCTCTGGAAGAAATTGAATGGTGATAGAAGGGAGTATACTTTTTTCTCAGGGGTTCATGGAACTTATACGAAAATGCATCATGTGTTAGGGCATAAAAACCTCAAAATCAAATGTAGAAAAGCAGAAATATTAAATGTATCCTCTTCAGATCATGATCCAATAAAACTCACATGTAATATAAGGCCAGGAGAAAATAGACCAAAAGGTAATTGGAAATTAAATAATTTAATCCTGAAAAATGAATGGGTGAAAGAGCAAATTATAGACACTATCGATAATTTCATCCAGGAGAACAACAATAATAAGACAACATAACAAAATTTGTGTGATACGGCTAAAGTGGTTATAATGGGTAACTTTATATCACTAGATGCTTATTTGCATAAAATAGAGAAAGAGAAGATCAATGAATTAGGGTTACAATTAAAAAAATAGAAAAAGAGCAAATTAAAAACCCTCTATTAAATACCAAATTGGAAATTCTGAAAATAAAAGGTGAGATTAATAAAATTGAAAATAAGAAAACTATTGAATTAATAAATAAAACTAAGAGTTGGTTTTATGAAAAAACCAACAAAATAGATAAGCCTTTAGTTAATTTGATCAGAAAAAGGAAAGAGGAAAATCAAATTGTTAGTCTCAAAAATGATAAAAGAGAACTTTCCTCCAATGAAGAGGAAATTAGAGCAATAATTAGGAGTTACTTTGCCCAATTATGCCAATAAATTTGATAATCTAAATGAAATGGAGGAATATCTACAAAAATATAGATTGCCCAGGTTAACAGAAGAGGAAATAAATTATTTAAGTAGCCCCATTTTAGAAAAAGAAATAGAACAAGCTACTAATCAACTCCCTAAGAAAAAATCTCCAGGGCCAGATGGTTTTACATGTGAATTCTACCAAACATTCAAAGAACAATTAATTCCAATACTATACAAACTATTTGAAAAAATAGGGACAGAAGGTATACTACCAAATTCCTTCTATAATACAGATATGGTGCTGATAGCTAAACCAGGTGTGGTGAAAACAGAGAAAGAAAACTATAGACCCATTTCCCTAATGAATATTGATGAAAAAATTTTAAATAAGATATTATCAATGAGATTACAGAAAGTTACCTCCAGGATAATACATCTTGACCAAGTAGGATTTATACCAGGTATGCAGGGCTGGCTCAATATCAGGAAAACTATCAGCATAATCAATTATATTAATAACCAAACTAACAAAAACCCTATGATTATCTCCATAGATGCAGAAAAAGCATTCGATAAAATCCAAAACCCATTCCTATTAAAAACACTAGAGAGTATAGGAATAAATGGGCTTTTCCTTAAAATGATTAGTAGCATCTACATAAAACAATCAGCAAGCATCATATGTAATGGAGACAAACCAGAACCATTCCCAATAAGATCAGGAGTGGAACAAGGCTGCCCACTGTCACCATTACTATTTAATATTGTAATAGAAATGTTAGCTTTGGCAATGAGAAGAAAAAGAAATAAAAGGAATTAGAGTAGGTAATGAAGAAACCAAATTATCACTCTTTGCAGATGACATGATGGTATATTTAGAGAACCCTAGAAAGTCAACTAAAAAACTACTAGAAAAAATTCACAACTTCAGTAAAGTTGCAGGATATAAAATAAATCCACATAAATCCTCAGCATTTTTATATATTACCAACAAAGTTCAGCAGCAAGAGATAGAAAAAGAAATTCCATTCAGAATAATGGAGAATAGCATAAAATATTTGGGAATCTCTCTGCCAAGAAAATGTCAGAAACTATATGAACTAAACTACAAAACACTTTGCACACAAATAAAATCAGACCTAGTGAATTGGAAAAACATTAAGTGCTCATGGGTAGGCCGAGCGAATATAATAAAAATGACAATACTACCCAAAATTAATTTACTTATTTATTGCCATACCAATCAAACTCCCAAGAAATTATTTTATAGATCTAGAATAAATAGTAGCAAAGTTCATTTGGAAGAACAAAAAATCAAGAATTTCTTTCTTTTTTTATTAAAGCTTTTTATTTGTATAACATGTATATGGGTAGTTCCCCAACATTGATCTTTACAAAGCTTTCCATTACAAATTTTACCCCCAGTCCCCTCCCCTCCCCTAGATGGCAGGAAGTCCACTACATGTTAATAATGTTGAAATGCTTGAGAAGTTATGCAAGAAAAATCCTATCTACAAGAAAAAAAAAGTCAGAGAAAGGCAACACAATGCAAGCAAATGTCAATATAGATCATGAAAATGTTGCATTGTGATGCATATTTCATTTACCTCTCTCTGGGTGTATAAGGTTTTCTTCAGTGAACAATTGGAACTGGTTTGAGACAATTCTTTGTTGCAGAGAGCCATGTCCATCAAAATTGATCATCATGTAATACTGTTGTTGCTGTGTATGATGATCTCCTGGTTCTGCTCGTTTCACTCAGCATCAGTTCATGCAAGTCCCTCCAGGCCTCTCTGAAATCGTCCTGCTGGTCGTTTCTTACAGAGCAATAATATTCCATAACATTCATGTACCATAATTTATTCATCCACTCTCCAATTGATGGGCATCCCTTCAGTTTCCAGTTTCTAGCCACTACAAAAAGGGCTGCCACAAACATTCTTGCATAGGTGGGTCCCTTTCCCTCCTCTAAGATCTCTTTGGGATATAGGCCCAGTAGAAACACTGCTGGGTCAAAGGGTAAGCACAGCTTGACAACTTTTTGAGCATAGCTCCAAATTGCTCTCCAGAATGGTTGGATCCGTTCACAGTTCCACCAACAATGCATTAGTGTCCCAGTTTTCCAACATCCTCTCCAACATTCATCGTTATCTTTTCCTGTCATTTTAGCCAATCTGACAGGGGTGTAGTGGTACCTCAGAGTTGTCTTAATTTGCATTTCTCTGATCAATAGTGATTTGGAGCAACTTTTCATATGACTAGAGATGGTTTTAATTTCATCATCTGAAAATTGTCTGTTCATATCCCTTGACCACTTATCTATTGAAGAGTGGCTTGAATTCTTATATATATATGAGACAATTCTGTATATATTTTAGAAATGAGGCCTTTATCAGAACCATTGAATGTAAAGATGATTTCCCAATTTGATGCTTCCCTCCTAATCTTGTCTGCATTTGTTTTGTTTGTACAGACACTTTTTAACTTAATTTAATCAAAATTATCCATCTGGTGTTCAATTAGGAGTTCCAGGTCTTCTTTGGACATAAATTTATTCCATCTCCACAGGTCTGAGAGATAAACTATATTACGTTCCTCTAACTTGCTTACAAAGTCCCTCTTTATATCTAGATCATGAACCCATTTATATCTTATCTTGGTATGTGGTTTTAGGTATGGGTCAAGCCCTAATTTCTTCCTCACTAGTTTTCAATTTTCCCAGCAGTTTTTCCCGAATAGTATTTATCCCAAAAGCTGGGGTCTTTGGGTTTATCGAATACTAGATTGTTAAGGTTATTGCCTAGATTGAGCTGATATCCTATCCTGTGCCACTGATCGACTGCTCTATTTCTTAGCCAGTACCAAACGGTTTTGATGACCGCTGCTTTATAATATAGTTTTAGATCTGGTACAGCAAGGCCACCTTCATCTGCCTTTTTTTTTTCATTAATCCCCTTGAAATCCTTGACCTTTTGTTCTTCCAAATGAACTTTGCTACTATTTTTTCTAGATCTGTAAAATAATTTCTTGGGAGATTGATTGGTATGGCACTAAATAAGTAGATTAGTTTCGGTAGTATTGTCATTTTTATTATGTTTGCTCTGCCTACCCATGAGCACTTAATATTTTTCCAATTGATTAGGTCTGATTTTATTTTTGTGAAAAGTGTTTTGTAATTTATTTTGTATAGTTTCTGACTTTTCCTTGGCAGATAGATTCCCAAATATTTTATCCTATCATCTGCTATTTGGAATGGAATTTCTTTTTGCATCTCTTGCTGCTGAACTTTGTTGGTAATATATAAAAATGCTGATGATTTATGTGGATTAATTTTGTATCGTGCCACTTTGCAAAACTTGTGAATTGTTTCTAGTAGTTTTTTAATTGAGTCTCTAGGGTTCTCTAAGTATACCATCATGTCATCTGCAAAGAGTGATAATTTGGTTACTTCATTACCTACTCTGATTCCTTTTATCTCTTTTTCTTAACTTATTGCTAAAGCTAACATTTCTAATACAATATTGAATAGTAATGGTGACAGTGGGCAGCCTTGTTTCACTCCTGATCTTATTGGGATTGGTTTCAGTTTGTCTCCATTACATATGATGCTTGCTGATGGTTTTAAATACATGCTACTGATCATTTTAAGGAAAAGCCCATTTATTCCTATACTCTCTAGTGTTTTTAATAGGAAAGGGTGTTGGATTTTATCAAAGGCTTTTTATGCATCTATTGAGATAATCATATGGTTTTTGTTAGTTTGGTTATTAATATAATTAATTCTGCTGATAGTTTTCCTAATATTGAACCAGCCCTGCATCCCTGGTATAAATCCTACTTGGTCATAGTGTACTATCCTA
>JAJPUD010031591.1:1649-12442 GCA_023553655.1 Myrmecobius fasciatus | reverse complement strand
AGACCAACTTAAGTCTGCCTTTGTGGCTTCATCTGGGATTGTTTTCACAATGTCAGGATCTGGGGACTGTTCTATTTTTTCTCTGTAAAAGCTTTCTATGGTGAGAGCTCTCTTCTCCTTCTTGCTCATGGTTTAAAGTTGGGATATTGGTCAAAAACAGAGAAAACTGCAACAATTTTTATTTGCCCTGGGGCAGTTTGCCCGAATTGACTTCCGGTCTGAGGCTGGTCGGGCTAGATTCACACTAGGACCAAGTTTTCAGCTGCTCTCAATCCACCCTTTACCAAAGGCAGATCTGCCAAAGCACCTGCCCTCAAGCAGAGCAAAGTGGCCCAGGCGTCTCCCAGGGGCTTCCTGGGTGCCTTAAATCCGCCCCTCTATTGCAGCCCTGACTTCCGCCCTGGCTGGAGTCTGATGGAGACCAGCGGCCGATTTCCCCTGAGACTAACCTTCTCTGGAGTTCTTTCAAGGTAGATTTTTGATAGAAGTGCGTTGTAGTCCAAATGTTTGGCGGAGCCTTCACTCAAAAACCAGTGCGAAGGCTCACTTTGTCTGGGTCTGAGGGAAGGTCCCAAAGTAGTTCACAGAGAAAGCTGTCTGCAGTTCGCCATCTTGGCTCCGCCCCTAGATTATCAAATTTATTGGCATAAAGTTGGGCAAAGTAACTTCTAATTATTGCTCTAATTTCCTCTTCATTGGAAGAAAGTTCTCCCTTATCATTTTTGAGACTAACAATTTGATTTTCCTCTTTCCTTTTTCTGATCAAATTAACTAAAGGCTTATCTATTTTGTTGGTTTTTTCATAAAACCAACTCTTAGTTTTATTTATTAATTCAATAGTTTTCTTATTTTCAATTTTATTAATCTCACCTTTTATTTTCAGAATTTCCAATTTGGTATTTGATTGAGGATTTTTAATTTGCTCTTTTTCTAGTTTTTTTTTTTAATTGCAACCTAATTTATTGATCTTCTCTTTCTCTATTTTATGCAAATAAGCATTTAGAGATATAAAGTTACCCCTTATAACTGCTTTGGCCATATCCCACAAATTTTGGTATGTTGTCTCATTATTGTCATTCTCCTGGATGAAATTATCGATTGTGTCTATAATTTCTCTTTCACCCATTCATTCTTCAGGATTACATAAAAGTTAATAATAATACTTTATCTTTAAATAAATGGTATATTTATTTTCTATGTTGTACCCTCACTTTTTTTTTTTTCAGTTAGCAGAAATATATTTTCCTTCCTCCCAATCCTCACATAATTTGAGGAAAAAGAAAAAAAAATTACTGTAACCAATGCATAAGCAGAAAAAATAAATTTTTTCAGTAGTTGTACAAAAGATATGTATATCTCAACCTGGACTCTAAAACAGTTAAAGATAGCATATTCCATCTTCAATTTTCTGGAATCATTGTTGGTTATTGTAATGATCATAATGTTTACAACTTTCAATGTTACCCCCTGGGAAAAAAAAGATTTAAAAAAAAAGGATTCATCAATCTGTATTCAAACACAAACAGCTCTTTCTCTAGGTATGGATAGAATTTTTCATAACACATACTTCAGAGTTGTCATGGTTGATAATATTGGTGATAATAATTATATCATTCATAGTCAATCATCTTACAATACTGATTTTATTTTATACACAGTACATTTCACTTTGCATCAATTCATGGAAGTCTTTCCAGGTTTTCTAAGAGCACCCTAATCAAAATTTCTTATAGCAGATTAGCATTCCATCATAATCATATAACATGATTTATTTAGCTATTTGCTAGTTGATGGACATCTCTTCAATTTCCAGTTCTTTGCCCTGAGAAAAGAACTGCTATAAATATTTTTGTTCATATAGGTCTTTTTTTTCCTTTTTTGTTTAAATCTCTTTTGGGATACATGCCTAATAATGGTTTTGTTAGGTCAAAGGGCATCCATGATTTTATAACCCTGTGGGAATAGTCTCAAATTGCTCTACAGAATGGTTAAATCAGTTCACAGTTCCACCAACAAAGAATTGATGTCTTATTTTTCTCATCAACATTTGCCATTTTCCTTATTTGGCCTGTTAATCAACCTAATCAGTATAAGGCAATACCTCAGAATTCTTTTAATTTGCATATCTCCAATCAATAGTGAAGTATAGCATTTTTTTTTTCATGTGGCTAAAAAATAGTTTAGTTACTTCATCTGAAAACAGTTCATATCTTTTGATCAATTATCAATTGAAAAATAGGTCTTTTTTTTAAAATTTGACTCAATTCTATTTATGTTTAAGAAATAAGGTCTCTCTCAGAGAAACTTGCTTTAATATTCTTTTTGCAATTACTGTTGCTGACTGTCTTTCCCCCTTTTATTTTATTCTCTCTCTCTTAACCTTCCTTAAAAGTGTTTTGCTTCTCATTAGTCCCTCCTCCCAAATGTCTTTCCTTCAATTACCTTGCCCCCTTCCAGTATCTTCTTCCCCTCCTACTTCCCTGCAAAGTACGGCAGAGGAAATGAAAACTTTATCAGAGAAACATGCAACAAATATTTCCCCAGTTGTTTCCCTTTTAATTTTAGAATTATTATATTTATTTGGGCAGAAACTTTAAATTTTACAAAATCAAAATTTCTATTTTATAATTCATTGATCATCTCTATCCTTTTATGGTCATGAACTTTTCTTCTATTCATAATTATATATGTAATTTTATCCATATTCTTCTAATTAATTTATCCTATGACTTTTTAATATCTCAGTCATGTATTTGTGGGGGGTATATGATGTGAGATGTTTGTATAAATTTAATTTTTTTCATATTAGTGGACAATTTTCTTAAAAGTTTTTTTTAATGAATAGTCAGTCTTAATCCTAATTGCTAGAGCTTATTAAATACTAGTCCATTATATATGCTTATTTAAACATTGCATTTGTCAAATTTGTCCTACAGGTGAGTATATTTTTTTAACCATTGCTAAATTATTTTGGAAATCATTACTTGTAGCAAATATCAAGATTTGGCATTGATGAACCCGCTTTGTCCCCATTGCTTTTTATTTCTCTTGAGTTTCATCATCACCATCATCATCATCACTAACATTTATATAATTATTATTATTTGCCAGGTACTATTGTAGGCATTTTACAATTTAAATATTGCCTCATTTGATCCTTACAACTCTAGAAGATATATGATATTATCATCCCCATTATCCCCATTTTACTGATGAGGAACCTGAGGTGAAGAGCAGTTAAATGACTTGACCAGGGTCACACATCTGCTAAATATCTGAGGTTGGATTTGAACTTGAATCTTTCTGACTTCAGGCCAGCATGAGTGCACCATTGAATCATATAATTGTCTTGACAGTATTATTTTTCATCTTCTGAAAGCAATATTTCATAGTTTTACAATGTCTATATATGTAATATATAACACATATATGTCTATATATTTTTATGGGTACCATACAATGACTAAAATTTAATTATTACATCTGTAAAGAACAACTACAGATAGGAAGATAAATTTCTGTCATATGTTATTATCAATATAGTTAATGAAATACATGACAAACTTTCAATAATGTTTATTGTAGAATTCTCTTATAAGATGATATCTAGAAAAAAATTAGAATTCTTGATTAAAAATCAGCTTGAGGTCAGAAGGTACTTTGCACCTTTTGAAAATAACAATTATCTGGTGGTGGAACAGAGTCAAAATGGCAGTTTGAAAGGTCAAAACTTCCAAATTTCCCCTCAGAACCTCTCCTTAAAAATGAGCACAGAAATCACTAAATAAAATTCTGAGCAGGAAATTCTCCAGGAAGTCACAGTACTACTTTTTGAACATGTAGCTATGTGAAATAACTGAGTAAAAAAAACTGTCCTGGAAAATAAAGAAGAAATAATTTAAAATTATTAGACTATCTGAAAGTCATGATCAAAGACCCTAGGCATATTTTTTCAAGAAATTGTAAAGGAAAGCTAATTAAACATCTTAGCAGTAGAGGGAAATGCAGAAATTCAAATAATCCACTAATATTACTAACTTTACTAATGAAAACTCCCAAGAATATTACAGCCACATTCCAGTGTCCTAAGATCAAAATTAAACTACTATAAGCAGTTGTAAAGAATGCCATAGAATCACAGTCATGATCACACAAGATGACGCAGCTACCAACTTAAAAAAAATTTTTATTATATTTTGAAAAACAAAGGAGCTAAGATCTCAAACAAAATAACTTACCCAATAAAACTGAGTATAATTATATGGGAAAGAAAAATGGATACTTAATGGAATAGAGAATTTTCAAGCATTCTTGATGAAAAGAGCAGAGCTGAATGGAAAATTTGACATTCAAACATAATGCTTAAGAAATGAATAAAAGGATAAGTATGTGAGAAATCATAAGGAACTTAATAAGGGTAAAGTGATGTCATTTTTATATAAGAAGGTGGTACATGTAAGAAAAGTATCATCATCAGTTAGAGGAAATCTACTTAGAGAAAGTATATAGGTGTTAGTCTATTATGATTGGATGGTATCAAAAGAAATATAGAAATAAGACATGGACTGGGAGAAGGAAAAAAGTAGAAAAAGAATGGAGAAAATTATTTAATATAAAAGAAATAACCAAGAATGATTTCATAATAGATTATGGCAAAAGAGAAGAAAACCACTGACAAGAAAATCACTATCATCTGAACTAGGTCAGAGAACATATATTCACAAAGTTGGACAATTGTCTTACTCAAGAGGGAAGTAATAGCAGAACCACTAAGAGAAAAACAAGTGGGATGTAATAAGAAAGAATATAGATTAAAAGTAAAAGTTATCAGAAGCAAAACATACATCTGAAGAGGTGATGGGGTAAAATGGAAGGATGTACCAGAGATAATAGGATAGAGGAAAATATAAAGTTAACTTAAAATATATATGATGGACAGACCTATAAAATGAAAAAGAGAATAGAATGGATTAAAACCCAAAATAAAGAATATATGTGTTTATTAAAAACACAGTCAAATTAGAAAGGCTCACATAGAGTCAATATAAGGGACTAGAGAAGAATGTGTATAGCTGAATGTATTATGCTTCAGTTGACGTTTAAAAAAATTCAAAACAATCATGATCTTAGGCAAACTGAAAACAAAAACAGAACAAATCAAAAAAAAATCAGGGAGACAATATTTTGCTACAGAATATACAATAATCTCATATCAATACTGAACATATTTTCAACAAGTATAGCATTCAGATTCTTGAAGGAAAATTTAATGAATTTACAAGGAAACAAACTATAAAGTATACTAATGGCAAGATCTCAATTTATCCCTTTCAGACCTAAATAAATCCACCCATTAAAAAAAAAGTAAGATGTTAAAAAGAGCAAAAGAATTGTAGAAATAAAATTATACATTATAATTTTCTGGAGAATATTAAATGAAAATGGAATGTGTTATAACTCTTTCTCAATTCTACATGGCATGTTCACAAAAATTGGACACGTATTAGTGCATAAAAATATCACAAAGAAATGCATTAAAGTATAAAGAATAAATATATCCTTTGGGACAATAATACAATAAAATTGCCTTCAACAATTGGCCTTGAAAACATTGTTTAAAATTAGTTAGAAATTAAATAATCTAATGCTAAATAATGTCTCATTAAAAGAACAAATCCTAGGATCAATCATTTCATTAAAAATAATGACAAGGATAAGTCCATTGCCAAGATATATATTATACAATAAAAGCAGTAGTTAGGTGAACATTTATATTTCCAATGCTTATATCACTAAAGAGGAAATGAATGGATCGATTAATTGGAAATGCAATTTTCAACTTGAAAAAAAGAGAGCCCCAAATAAACTCCAAAATAGAAATCCTAAAATTCAAAAAAGAGTTTAAAATTTAAAATTTAAAACTTTATTGAAATGTTAATTAAAACCAAGAGCTTATTTTATGAAAAATAAAATACATGACATATTGACTAATTTGATTTTATAAAGAAGAATGCTAAATTACCTGAATCAAAAATGAACAGCATAAAAGCACAATTAATGAATATGAAATTGAAGAAATAATCAGGTTTTTTTTGCCCAGTTCTATACCAATAAAGTTAACAATCTTAATAAAATAGATGAACACTTATAAAAACATAAATTGCCAAAATTAATAGGAAAGGAAGTATTATACTTAAATAACAATATCTTTATTTTATTTTATTTTTTTATTTTTTTGCTGAGTCAATTGGGGTTAAGTGACTTGCCCAGGGTCACACAGCTGTTACATGTCTGAGATCACATTTGAACTCAGATCCTCCTGACTTCAGGGCTGGTTCTCTATTCACTGCGCCACCTAGCTGCCCCCTTAAATAACAATATCTTTAAAATAAATTGAATAAGAAACAAATGAGCTCTCAGTAAGAATGTAGTGTAATGGGGATAAACTAGCATCCTTTTTAATTAGAGCTGGTTGGCAACAAGAATTTCCCTCTCTGAAAATAACAGGAACTTAAAAGAAGCAAAAGAAATTGAGAAGAGGTGGCAAGAATACAAAGAAGAACTATATGAGAAAGAACTTGACATCACCCATAACCACAATAGTACTATTACTGATCTAGAGCAGACACCTTAGAGAATGAAATCAAATATTGTTAAAAATAAGCCTTGTAAAAACAATGAAATTAGAGTTGAATTATTTAAATACCTAAAAGATGATTCTGTTAATATATTGTACTCAGTAGCCCAGCAAATTTGAAAAACACAGTAATGACCACTGAATTGGAAATGATCAACTTCTGTCTCAATCCTACAAAAAGCAATGCCCAGAAATATTCAAATTACCTAACAATTTCACTTATTTCACATAAGTGAAGTAAGGTGATGTTTAAAATCTGCAAGTTGAGTTTCAGCAATATGTGAACTGAGAATTACCAAAAGAGCAAGCTGGTTTTCAAAAAGGCAGACAAACCAGAGACCAAATTGTCAACTTTCACTAGATTATGGAAAAAGCAAGGGAATTCCAGAAAAGTACATCTACTTCTGCTTCATTGATGCCCTAAAACCTTTGATAGTGTGGATCACAACACAATGGGGGTAATCCTCAGAAAGATAAAACTTCCACATCATTTTATTTGTCCCCTGAGGACTTTGTGTGCAAGTTAAGAAGAAACAGTTAAAACTGAATAAGGAAAAACTGAGTGATTTAAGATTGGAAAAGAAGTATGGCAAGACTGTATATTGCCACCTTATTTTCTTATATGCAAACTGCATCATAGGAAATGTCAGGCTGGATAAATCAAAAGCTGGAATCAAGATTGCACGGGAAAATATCAATAACTTCATATATGCATTTTAAACTACTTTGATGGTAGAAAGTGAAGAGGAATTAAGGGACCTCTTGATGAGGGTAAAAGCTGGCTTGAAGCTTAACAACAACAACAACAACAACAACAAACCACTAACATTTTGTTAACTGATTTAAAAATGTCCTAGAAAATAGTGAAAAAAGAAATGGAAAAGTGATATTTTATATTCTCGGGTAAAAATTGCAGTAGACAGTGACCACAGCCATGAAATTTAAATATACTACCCTTTGGAAGGAAACCTTTGGCAAAACTTGGCAGCATACTAAAAAGTAGAGACATCACCTTGCTGACAAGGGTCTGTAGAGTAAAAACTATGTTTTGCTTTTGGGGTGTTTATGTTTTTATTTTTCCCCAGTAGAAGTGTATGATTTTGAGAGATGGACAATAAGAAAAAAAAGACAAAAACAACCCCCGAGTACCACAGAATTGATGCTTTTGAATTGTGATGCTGGAGAAGACTTTTGAGAATCCCTTAGACAGTAAGGAAATCAAATCAGTCAATATTTTAAGAAATTAATTCAGGTTGCTCACTGGAAGGTTACATACTGGAACTCAAACTTAGTTTGGCCACATAATGAAAACATGGGACTCATTAGAAAAGGTCTTGAATTTAGAAGCATTTGAAGGCAAAAAGAGAAAGGGATTGCAGAGAATGAGACGGATAGATATTGTTATGGAAACAATAAATAAATATGAAGTTCAACAGACTTTGAGAAACAGTGGAGGAGAAAAGGTCCTGGAATGCTATGGTCTATTGGGTCATGAATTACTGAATGACAATAACAATTGAGGATGTGAACTACCAATGTACTGCAAATTTGAAAATGAGTCCCAGAGAGGGTACTTTAGTAGAGGGTAACCTTCCTGAGATAGGTAATAAAAGTTTCATTTTCTCTATTTTATTATTATTTCTATTTTATAATTGAGTAAACTGAGACTCAGAGCTGTTAGTTGCCCAAAGGCAAACTGTTCAGAGCTATCAGAACTAACATAAAAATTGTTGTGTCTTTTCAGTTGTATGTGATTTATTATAACCCAATTGAAAATATGCTGGCCCCAAATTCAGTCTTTTTTTTTTTACTACTTAATAGTGAATATGAATGGAAAAAAAAATAATAGTTAATTCCTTATTTATCCCCCTTTAAAAACATTCAATATCTCCCCAATCATTATATGATTTATTGTAATCATGAACCTCAAACCTGAAGTTTAAAGCTACTTCTTTCTCTAATTTACCCAATATTATCATCCATGACTACCCTTTAAATTACTTCAGACAGAAAAGTTTTTTTCATGTTAAATCATCATTCACATTGTTGTGTTTTTGTTTTTTGTTTTGTTTTTGTTCAGAACAATCTCCTTGCACAGACTACATGTTCCTTTGGGAACAGGGTCCATTTTGACAACACTGCAGAGTCTAAAACATTATGGAAGAGTAGCTGCTACCTCATTAATGTTTACTGAATAACTGAGAAATCAATTCCTATATTTTTAATGATTCAGCTCAATTATAGATGGTAAGGGGCAGATTATAAATAGTAAGAGATCATAAAACTGATTAGAAAGTGATTACAGGAGACCCTTTGTTGGCACTGGGAGCAGGACTGTCTTGAATTGCCTATATTTGGTTCCAGGTCACAGGTCCAGGATGAGGAAAATAGCCCACACTGCATGGAAGTGGGAATCCTGGACAAAATTTCAAAGTGGAAAATAATGCTTGGGGAGATTCATAGACTAGAGCACAGACCAAGAAAGTAGTGATCACAATTCTTCTTAGACCATACTCAAAGAACTTCCAAAGAATTAAAAAATACAGCACTCCAGAAATAGTTCAGAAAATAATAGGACAAATTGAATCTTGGTACAGTACCCTGCTCAAGGCAGGAATGGAACCCAACTTAAAAATAAAGTTAAGGGGGCAGCTAGGTGGTGCAGTGGATAGAGCACCAGCCCTGAAGTCAGGAGGACCTGAGTTCAAATCTGGTCTCAGACACTTCCTAGCTGTGTGACCTTGGGCAAGTCACTTAACCCCAACTGCCTCAGCAAAAAGCAAAATAAATAAATAAATAAATAAATAAAGTTAAAAGAAAGAAATAATCTGGGAAAATGAGCAAACAACAAAAATAGGACTTGACCATGGGGGCTGATATGGTCATAGGGAAGGTCAAAGTACAAACTCAGAAGACACAAAAGGGGAAATGAAAAAAAGCTATAATAAAAGCCTCAGAGAAAAATGTGGACTGATACCAGAATCGAAAAGAATTCCTTGAAACAAATTTTAAAAGTTAAATAAGAAAAGTAGAAGAAAATTGCTAAAAGGCAGTAATGTAAGAAAATCATGGGGAAAAAAGTCAACAATTTGGTGAAGGAGGCAGAAAACAATAAAAAATAACACCTAAAAAGAAAAAGAAAGACAAAACTCAGAATAGGCCAAATATTTAATTTCTGTTCAGTCCTTATACTTTGCTAACTGCAGTTCCTAAATTCTAGTCACTATGCTATGTCATCTCACTCTTGTAATTATTGACTTTGGCAAAATATAATCTAATTGATGATATTCATATTGAATTTCTCATATGGTACTTTATAGTAATAAAAGTGCCTCATAGTACCTCACTGATCTTCAGAATAGTCCTGTGAGGTAGGCATAATTATTGTTCCCATTTTTTCCTAATGAGTAAACTGAAGCCTTGTGAATTTTAGCAAATGTCTTCTTCTAAAACACACATTCAATGATTGTTTGTGACAAGATTCATTCTGAGATCTTACTGACTCCAAATCTAGCTTTTCTTTTCTTTTTTTTTTCTACTTTGCTTCATCATTCTGTAGGAGAAAAATGGTGGGGATGGGGATGATTTTTGTTATTATTTTGGAGAGTTAACTCTACTATAATATATAGGAGCAGGTTTTTTCAAGCATTGCAAATACTTGGCAGTTTGTTTGTTTTTGGTTTATTTATTTATTTATTTATTTGGTTTGCTTTTTTTGTTTGTTTTTGTTGTTGTTTTTTTTCCTGCTTGCTATACTTAAAGTAGTCTCTTATGCCTCATTTTTTTTATATTGCAAAAAAAATTAGCAATGATTCTAACTTTGCCATTCTAGTTTTTCTTCTTTATTCTACTATATCTAAGGAAGTAGGTAATGGATGTCTGAAGCATTTGAACCACATAAAAAGAATTTAAACCAACTGTTTTATTTCAGGTGGACAGCTGAAGTAACAAATGACTAAGCTACAATCCTGATTTTGAATCTGTTTTCTAGCAGACATCAAAGAAAAGAAAAAGAAGCATTCTTATTATGCACTTATAACTTAAAGAGAGTTTCAGGGTTCAGTAACTGAAGTTCATTTTATGAAGTGCTTTTCAAACATTATAACTATTACTACTACTACTACTACTACTACTACTACTACTACTACTACTACTA
>JAJPUD010031590.1:0-12444 GCA_023553655.1 Myrmecobius fasciatus | reverse complement strand
TGGCTCCCATCTTCTCCCCTGGCCCCCTTCCTCTCCCCTGGCCCCCCATCCTCTCCCCTGGCCCCCATCCTCTCCCCTGGCCCCCCATCCTCTTCCCTGGCCCCCTTCCTCTCCCCTGGCCCCCATCTTCTCCCCTGGCCCCCCATCCTCTCCCCTGCCTCCTTCCAGGTTGGGCCAGGCCTTCCTATGTGTTGGCAGAGTGCCAGGCTACCTTGAAATAGGATTTGAGGGTTAACCCTCTGCCCACTTAAGGAAAGCCCCTTGCTTATTTGGGGTGGGGGGCCCAGAGTATCTGGGGGCAGCCTCAAGGGGCAGGGGGGATGGGAAAGAGGGTGAGGGAAACACCGGGCCCCGAGTCCCAAGGTCCCTGACCAGTGGCCTGGCCTCCTGACCACAAGCTAGGAGGGGGAGGGGGGCCCCAGGTCCCCCTGCCCAGCAGGGCTCCAGGTGGGACTCTAGGTGTGTTTCCCCACAGGAGCTCGGTCTCCAGGAAGGCAGTAACTACATGGACATGGGTAAGTAACCCCCCGTCATCCTCCAAACCGCGCCTGGCACATGAGCCCCGGGCTCCCCTGCCCCTGGTGTCCCTGCCTGGCCCAGCATCGGGGGGGGGGGATCGGAACTGGTCTTTAGCCGTGTCCCTGGCTCCATGGTGACCCTGCCCCAAAGCTCTCATAGGACAAAGCAAATGACAAAGACAACAGTGAAAAAATCCAGAGAGCCCTGCAATCTGGGGGGGGGCAGGCTGGGGGGCTTCCTGGAGGAGGTGGCCGTGGGAGGAAGGCGGGACATGGCTTGCCCAAGTGGAGGGGGAGGCCGGACTGGCTGAGCCCCGGCCTTCTTCCCACGGGATCGGAGGCTGGCCGCGTCCCCATCCCCTGGTTTTACAGACGAGGTCAGGAGCTGCTCAGCCTTCTCGCTTTATCGATTTCACTTTTTTTAGCTCTTTATTTTTGGGGGAAACTTTTGAATTTATTTTAAACTTAAATATGAAACAAAAAAATCAATATTGCAATCCATTATAAACAGAAAATAACTGACCCCCAAGGGAGGCTGGGGCTTGTCCCTGCTTAAATGGCTGCTGAGGGATGAGGCAAGACTAGAACTCAGATCCTTTGACTTTAGATTCTGATGGGCAAAAATCGTTGCTCCTGAGGGGTGTGTGCCTGTGTGCCCATGTATGTGTGCGCCCATGTGCCTGTGTGTGCCCATGTGTGTGCCTGTGTGCCCATGTGCCCGTGTGTGTGCCCATGTGCCCGTGTGCCTGGGGGGGGCTTCCCTCACCCCGCCCCGCCCCAGAACACCCCTGTATGAGAGCAGGCCCGCGGCCTCCTGTCACCAGCCTGTTTTCCCCACCAGGCTTCTCCCAGAAGCCCCGCGGGGGTGGCTCCTCGGACCCTCAGAAAGCAGGGCAGCCCAGGTAAGGCCGCCACCTCCCATGGGCAGCCATGATGCCCCCAGAGCTCAGTGATGGGGATTTCTCCCTAGTTTCCCCCAGTCTTGCTCCAGCATTAACCTTGACGCCTCTGGAGGTGTCTGGGCTGGGGAGGGACGGAAGTGGTTGGGGAGGGAGGGGGGAGGTGGTAGTTTGGAGGGCAAGGGAGAGAAAAGGCTGAAGGGGGAAAGATGGGGAGCACTGGCAGAGAGCCCCCCTCCTCTTTCCCAGGGCAGGCAAGTATAGCCAGGCCTTGCAAGCAGAACCGAGCTTCCTCGTCCAGATCGCCGAGAAGGAACAAGAACTGTTGGCGTCCCAGGAGACGGTCCAGGTGAGCCTCTCTGCCCCTCCGTCCCAAGTTCCTTTCCTTCATTTATCAGGCCTTTATTAAACACCTAGTGTTTGCAAGGTGTGCCAGGTAGGAAAGCCGGCAGGGACAGTCCCTGTTCTCAAGGGGAGATTGCAGGGAAAAGGCACCGATGGGCCAGGAGACAGCCTGCCACGAGGAGATCTTTCCACTGACTTGGCAAAGTGGATATGAGGGGGGTGGCAAACAATGAGGAAACTGAGTCAGAGCAGGGATTTGAGGGGCCCGGCGTCCCAGCAGAAATTGCCGTGTCTCATCCCGGTATGTGATTGTTTTGGGTAAATATGGGCTTACACAATAAAACACACAGACACATACATCAGCACACACACGTCCATATTGCATATCTGTATTCCCATTGAAGTTGTACCCATTGACCCGGTTCCTCACCCGCAGCATCCCATCTCCATGGCTACCCCATCTGTCGCCATCTCTGCCCAAGAGCCACATCCCCCACGAAGCCTTTCCTCATCGCAGTTTCCCAAAGCGCCTTCCCCTCGGAAATGGCTCGTTTTACTTCCCACGCATGTATATTGTACACACGTGTATATTGTACATGTATGTGTGCATGTGTAGTTAGACTGACTCTCCCCCAGGAGAATGGAAACCCCTTGAGAGAAGGACCCCTGGTGGTTTTGCCTTCTCTTCCCAGGGTCTGGTACCGAGTAAAAGTTTGGCAAATGAATGGATGGCCGGATGGATGGGTGGGTGAATGGTGGATGGGTAGATGGATAAGTAGGTGGGTAAATAAATGGTTGAGTAGATAGATGAATGGGTAAATGGATGGATGGATGGATGGATGGATGGATGGATAGATAGATAGATAGATAGATAGATAGATAGATAGATAGATAGATGGGTGGGTGGGTGCATAGATGGATGGATGGGTGGATAGATAGATGGGTATATGGGTGGTTGGATGGGTAGATGGGTGCGTGGGTGGATGGGTGAATGGTGGATGGATGGATGGTCAGATGGATCGGTGGATGGGTGGAGGGATGGGTAACTGAATAAATGGATGGATGGATGGATGG
Organism: Myrmecobius fasciatus; assembly: GCA_023553655.1. Lineage (NCBI taxonomy): Eukaryota > Metazoa > Chordata > Mammalia > Dasyuromorphia > Myrmecobiidae > Myrmecobius > Myrmecobius fasciatus. Next base: position 9,608 of record JAJPUD010031590.1, on the reverse strand, counting down.
ATGATGGATGTGTAAATGGATGGATGGATGGATAGATGGTCAGATGGATGGGTGGAGGGATGGGTAGATGGGTGGTTGGATGACAAGTGGCTTTGCCCAGCCCACTGTGAGAATGGGGTCCAAGCCCATCTGGAGCCGCAGGGCCGGGGGTGGGGGATGAAGCCCTTGCTGCCCTGGCCCTGCAGGTCCTTCAGATGAAGGTCCGACGCCTGGAGCACCTGCTGCAGCTCAAAAACGTTCGCATCGATGACCTGAGTCGGCGCCTCCAGCAGGCCCAGCGCAAGCCGCGGTGAGCGGAGCGAGTCTGGAGACCCTGGGCCAGTCCCCCTCCCCCTGTAGCCTCCCTTCCTGGAAGTGCCGTTTCCAACATATCCAGGCCCAGCTGAACAGACCGACCTGTTGTCCTGGAATCCTGCTCCCTTAGGCGTTCCTGCCCTGTGGGGGGGCAGGAAGTGACAGCTCCCGAGGCTGGGCCGCCTGCTTGGCGTCTCGGAGCCCGGGGTGGGAGGCCCCTGAGAGGGGCCCAAGCAGAACTCCTAAATCAGGACTTCTTCCTTCCCTTGTGGAAAGTCCCTCCAGCCCAGGAAGGGCGCTGAGCACCTCCCCGGAGACATTTGTCACATCAGCCCTGAAGTGGGGCGGGCCCGCTTGCCACTGGACCAGGCGCTGGGAGAGTGGGTGCTGAGAGGCACGGCAAGGGGAGGGGAAGTGGGCAGGGGCCATGGGTGCAGTGGGGGAACCAGCCCTTCCTTCTAAGCCGGGCACCTGTCCCCGTTTTGGACTCGGCCTCCTCCTCCCCTGGGCCAGGCAAAAGAGGCGTCCCCCGGAACCTGCACAGAGCCCGGACGTCTTGGCTGCTTCCTGAAGCCCCAGACCCAGGGGCCACAGAGGGCTGTTTGGATCCCCCCCCAGCCTCCACTTGCTCTGGGAAGACATTGTCCTGGCCCTTCTTGCCAGCTGCAGCCCCCGTAAGGCACGTCGCTGGGTAGCGTCCGCCAAAGCCTCGTGCTGAGCCAGAGCAGGATGCGCCAGGGCTTTCCAGGTCCCCTCCTTGTCCCGGGCTGACCCCCTCCCCACCACCAGGCTCCCGTCTTTGCCGTTCCCATTGTCCTGCTCCCAGGAGCACCAGGGCCGGCTGGGGTTTCCGATGGCCAGGATGTCGAGACTAGAGGTTAGGGTACTGTAGAGCCCAGAGGCTCTGAGGAAGGCCGCCTGACTCCTGCCCTTGCCGTGGCACGGACCGGCCCTTCTCAGAGCTGGCAAGCAGACGCCCCTGGGGCCTCCTGTCCCTGAGGCCCCTGAGGAAGAAAGGCTGGCTTAGAGAAGGATGCTGGGGAGAGAGAGCTGGGACGTGCTCCCCCAATAAACTTGTATCGCTCTAGTAGTCTCCTGATTGATCCTTGTCTTGGCCCCTTGGGCTCCTGGATCCTTAGCGTGCCCACTTCCTACCTGTGCCCCTCCAGCTTTAGGAAGTCACCTCTCTGCCCTCTGGCATCGGTCATTAAAAGGCCAGCCCTGCTAGATCTGGATGGCTTAACCACAGTCCCAGTGCCCACACAGGGAGGTCAGGGGCTGCTGCCCAGCGTTGCCCAGGCCTGGTAGCGGGGCTGACTGTCCATCAGGTAGAGAAAAGCTGACTGACTCCTCATGAACCCAAGGTGAATTCTAACCCTGACCAAGAGCTGACCCCTCCCTAAAACGGCTCAGAAATGGACTCAAGTCTAAGGCTGCCCTTTAACCTTGGTCAGAGCCCCATCTCCCTAACCTGTGCCAGAGATTGCCCCCCCCAGCCCTGCCAAAGACTGACTCTTGGCCCTGCTCACTGTCGGCCCCTGACCCCGGTCATCGATTGACCTCTAGGACTCCATGGGGTTTCAGTCTCTAACTCTCAGCACGCCCAACTCGGCAGCCAAACTCTTCTGGGATAGTGGGCACCAGTGATAGCCTTGTGGCTCTGCTAGGAGCAGGGGCCTGGGGGGATGGGCAGGGGTCAGAAGACCAACGGGGGGGGGGGGGAGGCTGTAAGTTTCCCAAGAAAACCCTCCTTGCCCTCTGACCGGTCTTACACATGTGGCTGGTTCTCCTGCCCAATTACCCACGTTTCCCTCGCCCATTCCTGGAAAACCCTCCTTGCCCTCTGGCCGGTCTCACACATGCGGCTGGTTCTCCTGCAGAACCTTGCCCTTGCCCAACGTGACATGCTCTGTCTCCATCCAGTACCTGTGGCCGTCTGGCCGAAGCCGTCACCTTCAAGTGTCCTTTCCCAGATCCCTCCTGGCTCCGAGTTGCTCATTTCAGAGGCTGGAGAAGCAATTGCTTTCTCCTAGCCCTTCCCCAACATTGAGCCCCAAATGCTTTCTGAGCGGCTATCTCTGTGCTAAGTCATCAGCAAGCACTTACTAAGCCCCAAGCCAAGGATTGGGGTGACCAAGAAGTGCCCCAGCAATCCCGGATCCCTTTTTAATGCAAATGAACACATATATCCAAGATGGGGGGGGGCCTAGGAAGCCAGAGACCAATGCCCAGCCTAGTTACCCAGCAGGGAGTTGGGGCAGGGGCGGCAAGAAGAGCTAGCCAGGTTCCAAGATGATTAAGGGGGTGCTTCTGGCGTCCCTCATGGAGTCCTCGTTCTTCCCGGGGAAGGTGACCTCCCACCTCGATGGAGGTGACTGGCACGGGCTGAGATTCTGTTCTTGCACGATTACACGTGGGAAAAGACTCGCTCCCATGGAGGCCCAACATGTTTATAAGTGCATTCTATGTGCTAAACCCCGAGAATACAAGCAGAAAGAAAGCCGGACCCCCAAAGCTTACATTCTAACGGGGGACAGGACAGGCAGGTGGAGAAGTGCTGGGCTGGGCTGGGCTGGGTTTGAAGTGGGCATGACTGCAGTGGGTGCCCCTGGAAAGAAGGAACGCTCCGTTTGGAGGAGAGCCCCCTGGGAACGGACGCGTTGCCAGCGAGTGTTGCCTCGTCCTTCAGTCATTTTTCAGATGTGTCCAAGTCTTCATGGCCCCAAATTGGGGTTTTCTTGGTAAATATAGTGGAGGATTTGCCCTTTCCTCCTTCAGCTCATTTTACAGATGAGGAAACTGAGGCAAACGGGGTTAAGGGACTTGGCCAGGGTCACACACTAAGTGTCTGAGGCTGGATTTGAACTCCAGGCCTGGTGCTGTGGCCACTGAAGTACCTAGATGACCTCTTGTAGCCAGGAAGGAGAGAAGGTGGTCTCGAACCCAAAGTCTGATTCCAGGCTCAGTCAGGGTTTCGTTTTTGTTTAACGTTATGGTTACACTTAGGGTTAGGGTTAGGGTTAGGGTTAGGGGTTCACGTCTGGCTACTCTTACGGTCATAGGGGAAGGGTTAGAGTGAGGGTCCAGGCTGTGCTTAACGTTATGGTTACACTTAGGGGCAGGGTCCAGGTTTTGTCTAAAGTCATGAATACGTCTATAGTTACCGTTAGGGTTGGGTTTAGAATTAGGGTTCGTGTTTTGTTTTGAAATGCCCAGGTGAGAGAAAATACAGGACAGCCCAAATAATTGGACTTAAGAGCGTTTATTAGCTGGCCAGCGACTGCACCCCGCCAGTGCAGGCCTAGGGCGTCAGTCCCAAGGAATGTCAGGGACACGTATTTATGGGAGAAAATCACAAGAATGTTTAGAAACATTTATCACACTAAAAATCCCTTTCCCAGGCGGGCGGCGAAGTGTAACAGGGCGGCAGCTTAGTCATCAAGTAGTCAAGGTCTGTGATTATAGACAGGGATAAGGCTGTACATCTGGAGGCTGGAGTGGTTAGAAACAAAGAATATCACTGCACTGGGGAGTGAGAAGCTGGCGACCCGGTTCGGTTCTTCAGACCGAGTTCAACCTCCTCACGGTCCCATGATGCCCAAGCAGTTTCAGGGGCAGCATCCATTTTACCCAGCGTCCATTTCAGTTTAAAGCGAGGGCTACCATTATGGCTACAGTTAAGGTCAGTGTTAGAATTGGGGTTTGTGTTTTGTTTGAAGTTGTATTTACTCTTATAGTTAGATTTAGGGTTGGGTTTAGAATTAGGGTTCAGGTTTTGTTTAGAGTTAGGATTATTGTTATAGTTTCAGTTAGGGTTAGAGTTTTTAGATTTGGGATTAGGTTTAGAGTTAGGTAGTGTTTGGATTTTGTTTAAAGTTAGGATTATTGTAATTTCAGTTCGTTTTAGGTTTAGAGTTAGGTTTTGGTTTTTATTTAATGTTACGGGTTACTCTTATGGTTACAGTTAGAGATTTTGTTTAAAGTGAGGGTTACCATTGTAGTTAGTTAGGGTTCGAGAGTTGTTTAAAATCATGGTTATAGTGAGGATTAAGGTTAAGGCTCCTCGTGCCCCAGAGAGGCTCCTTCCTTCACGATTCCCTGCTTGAGCTGCTGTATTTTTCCACTTCTGATTTGTTCCTCTGGCTTTCCCCTATGTTAGAAGTTCTCCTTCCTTCTTTGTCTCAGCCTTCCTGGCTCTCACTCAGTCTCTGTTCTCCCTGGGCAGCACTACTTATTTAGCCTTGAATCCTCCTCTGCTTTGTGTGGATCCCTCCTGTTTTGTGTTTAGCTTCAGGTTAGCAGAGAACACGGCTTCCTTTCTGTGTCCTTCATAAAGACATCAGTGAAAGGCGGAAAACGCATTTATTAAACAGTATTTGCTAAGCTCAGCCAGGGATACGTACACAAAAGAAAATGTGGATGGGATAAATGTGCCTGGAGTCAAGAAGGCCCGAATTCAAATTCAGCCCCCACTTACTGCCAGTGTGATCCTGGGCAGACCCCTTAGATGCTGTCTGCCTCAGTTTCCTCAACTGCAAAATGGGGATAACAGACCACTAGGCTCAGCATTGTTGCCTTTGGTTCGGTGGCCGGCACGAGGTCTCTGGGCCTTCGGTTCGGTGGCCAGTCTACTCTCTCTTCTCCCTCCCTCTCCTTCCGAGCCTCCCAAATCCTGAGCTCTCTCTGGCAGTGTGCGTACCAACTTCATTGTCAAAGTCTATGCCAAGGTAAATGCGCAGCATCCACAGCTTCACCACTGGCTGCACCGATGGTTCCCCATCTGGATGGTGTGGTGCCGGCTGAGGGAAGGCCTGGCTTAATAGATCCAAATTAGCAATCCATAATTCGTGACATCTCCGCTTCAGAGGCTGCGATGAAAGCGCAATCAGCTGCAGACAAAAAAGATCACGCAGCATCTCCCTCTACCTTAAGTCTTTTCTTTTTTTCTTTTTCTTTTCTTTTTTTTTCTTTCTTTTCTTTTTTTTTTTTTTTTTGCTGGGACAGTTGGGGTTAAGTGACTTGCCCAGGGTCACGCAGCCAGGAACACCTTAGTCTTTTCAAATGAAACAATTCATCATCTGTTCACTGGCTTATCTGGATGCCACGTTTGCCCTCATTGAAAGCGCTGAAAACATCGTGCTAAAAAGCTTGGTGGCAACCCCCTGGCCGTATTTTGCTCCATCGGTGACGGGGAAGCTCGAGAGCATCGTCCATCGTCCGGCACCCTGGGCAAGCACGCCTTCCTGAGACTGATGTACAATACTTAGGAACTTCTCTGGGCAACCAAAACCTGGCACAAATTTGCCCTCATGATAGACGGTATCAGAAGCCTTGGTCCCAAGGATGGCTATTGCGCCCAGACCTCAGTTCTGCTCCTGGCATTTTTCCTGGAGTTGTTGGGCAGCAAACCCCATGTCGATTGTTCTTTGGCCCTTTGGCTTTGGGAGAGATGGCCATCTTCCAGGTGAAGGATCAACCTCCGGCAAGACTCTTGCCAGCAATGACTCAGAGAGAGAATCCCCTGTGATTGTCATCAGACAATTTACTTCTCTCTCTCTGTCTCTCTGACTCCCTGTCTCTCTGTCTTTCTCTTTCTCCCTCTGTCTCTGTCTCTCTCTCTCTCTCTCTCTCTCTCTCTGTCTCTCTCACAGTCTCTCTCTTTGTCTCTCTGTCTCTCTCTCTCACAGTCTCTCTGTCTCTGTCTCTCTCACAGTCTCTCTGTCTGTCTCTGTCTCTCTCCCCTGTCTCTCTCTGTCTCTCTGTCTCTTTGTCTCTCTGTCTCTCTCTGTCTCTGTCTGTCTCTGTCTCTCTGTCTCTGTCTCTCTGTCTCTCTCTGTCTCTGTCTCTCTGTCTCTGTCTCTGGGGCAATTGGGGTTAAGTGACTTGCCCAGGGTCACATAGCTAGCAAGTGTTAAGTGTCTGAGGCCAGATTTGAACTCAGTTCCTCTGGGCTGCTGCTCTACCCACTGCACTATCTAGCTGCCCTTACTTTTCTTTATAGAGATGGGCAATGGAAGCATCCTTAACTTCTGGGAGGTAACCTCCTCTTGTAATACAACCTGGAAAACCTCACTCAGCTTTTGATAAGCGGGAGACCCCCCACCTTGTAAATCTCCGCTGGGACAGGATTGGCTCCCGGCACTTTGCCAATGGCCTTCGAACTCTGCTTCGGTTTTTATTCAGTTAGGGAGGGCCCGGCTTCAGAGTCAGTGGATCCAGTCCTGATGGATGATGGTCTGTGAGAACGCTGTGGGAGCGGTCAGCCCCTCTGCAGGACCGTGTCCCTGTCTCTGGTCGATGCGGCTCCATCAGCACCGAGTAGTGGAGAGCTACCGTAGGCCCTTGGCCCCTCGATAGCCTTCAGTGCATGGTGAAAGTGCCTTGGATTGTTACTCTCAGCAGAGCTGAATTTCCTCTGCCTTCTCCCAAGAATCCTGTAGCTCCCTAAGCTTTGCTGGACTTTCCCTCCAAGGACAGGCTGAGAGAAGCGCTCTCCTCATCTGCTGACATGAAGGCCTTGGGGCCCGAGCTTGGACATTTAGCTTGTGGGGGATGTCTGGGATCAGCCGGGCGCCCCGCAGCCCACATTGCCTCTTCCTGTCCGGCATTTGTCCGTCTGTCTCTCCTTCTCACAATGACACGGTCCGTTAACTGTCGGTGCTTGCATCTAGGGCATCCCCACCCAGCTTTATTGTGTTTAAGTGACAGGTGCTGGTGATGAGAAGGTCACCATTCGGCAGGGAGTGACCATTCAGCAGTGAGTGGCCATTCGGCAGTGAGTGGCCATTCGGCAGGGAGTGACCATTCAGCAGTGAGTGGCCATTTGGCAGGGAGTGACCATTCGGAAGGGAGTGACCATTCAGCTGGGAGTGACCACTCGGCAGGGAGTAGCCATTCAGCAGGGAGTGACCATTTGGCAGGAAGTGACCATTCGGCAGGGAGTGACCATTGCTGTCTCCGACTCCATTCTGGTAGTCAGTCGGTGTCTGTTCGAGCATTCAGTCACCAGCATTATGTGCTGGTTCTTTTGGCCTGTTGCTGATGGTATCTTTGACTGCTCAGGACCCATCACGGTGGGCACATGGCCGTGGCCGATGACGGCTTGGTGCTTTCTTGGCATGTGACAGCCCCATTTTCCCGGGTCTGTCCCTCGCCCCTTTTGTACAAACTGCTTGCCTAGCTTAGTTCCGATCACAGCTCGCTTCATGGCTTCCCTGTTCTGGTTCCGACTCCGGCACGTGGTTTCACTCCCGGCTGCTTGGAGGCTACCTCGGCCTCTCAGCAGGAGCTGCTCATCTTCCAGGATGTTGTGGGGTCCATCAGCCTGAGCGCGGCCCATTTGCCGATGGTGAGCGGAATCATTTTGCACAAGTTTTTGTGCTCGGATGGGATCCCTGCCCGCCGTGGTTATCAGGTCAGGGCTGGGTAAGGCAACAATTTGTATGGCACCTTTTTTTTAACCGCTCACATCAAGAGGTAAATAGTGCAGTCCTTAAAAAGCTGCCTGATACCCAGGGGGCTGCCAAATCCCATTGCTGAGGTCTCTGAGACTACTACAACAGCCTATAGGAGACTATATACAGGAGGTACTTAATAAATGCTTGTTCTCTTCTGGCCCTCAGTGGGCTTATATCCTAATAGGGGAAATACTGGGATTATAGGGACAGTGAGTGGGATGGCAGGAGAATAAGCTGGCATGCTCCTGGTAGGAATGGCAGTGGATTTGACCCTGCCTCCAGGACTGGGGGGTTGTGGGAGATGGCCATATCCAAATGGGCTGCAGAAAGCAAGGCTGAAGATGGGCAGGAAATATCCAGCTGGATCTCTCGCTGCTCAGGACGAGGAGCCTCCGGGATAACTCTGGAGAGTTCAGGCCACCAGAGCTGGTGCAAGGTCCCTGACCCATTAGCAAGGCTGCTGGACCGACTGCTGAGATGCTAGATTCTGCTCACGGGGAAGATGCTTCACTGGACAAATAGAAAACCCGGCGGCTCCCTGGGGAAAGCGGACCAGGCTGGGGTGCCGTGGATCTGTATCCTGGCTCTCCCACGTGTCGGCCGCAGTAACTAGACCCCCTGATTTCTATGTGATCTCATCCGTGGTTTCCTCATGGGGAAGATGGATAGAATCATATTGTGCTACCGACCTGGTGAAAATCACATGAGATCATATAGACGAAGGGCTTTGGAAGCTCCATTTAATGAGAATAAGGAAAATGACATCCTTCTCCAATGGCTTTTAAGGCTTACAAAGGACTTTGCTCAAAGAGTAGGAAGGATTTGGAAAGAGAAAGAGAAAAGAGGGCGTACCAGGGAGCCAGAAACAGCCGGAGGAGCACTGCCGTGTACAGGAGACCTGGTGGTAGAATGTGGGAGCCAGGGGTCTTAGACCGGAGCAATAATAACCAGCAGCGTTTGCAGAGCGCTTCCAGGTAACGGCCTGTGAGGGTCGTCTCTGTTTACTCTCACCATACCCTGAGAGGGGTGCTATCGTGATCCCCGCTTTGCAGGTCAGCTCACTGAAACAGACAGAGGTGGGGATGGGCCCGGGCTCCCACAGCCGGGAAGTTGGGCTCAAGGGCACTTTGAACTCAGATTTTCCTGATTTCAGACCTAACACACTATCCACAGGACAGTCAGAGGTGGAAGGGACATCAGGTATCTTGCAGCCCAGCCCCTTCCCTGAGGGACGATAGGCCCAGAGACAAGGGGCTTGGCTAAGGTGACCCTGTCAATTAGTAACCCAGTCCACTAGGAGACCAGGTGATTTGGAAAGTGTGACACAGGAGAGAGAGGCTGGAGAGGGGACCCCTGGGGCTGGTCCCCGAGGAGCCAGGACCACCAGGGAGGGTGGTCACCTTGGAGCTCCTAGAGGGGAGGATGAGGAAGAGACTGGCTCTTTCCAGCCTGTTTCCACCCAATGTACAGCAGACACTGAGGCCAGATAGGACTCCATTCTAGCTTCCTGACTCTTTCCCCAGGTACTGTGGTATTTGGAGGAGTCTGTTTTCTCTCTAGTTCTCTTTCGGCTTCCTTTCTTCCTTCCTCCTTTCTTTCCTTCCCTCCCTTCCTTCCTTCTTTCCTTCCTTCCCTCCTTCCCTCCCTCCTTCCTTCCTTCCTTCCTTCCTTCCTTCCTTCCTTCCTTCCTTCCTTCCTTCCTTCCTTCCTTCCTTCCTTCCTCCTTCCTCCTTCCTCCCTCCCTTTCCTCCTTCCCTCCCCCCACTGTTTTTGTCTCTCTCTTTCCCTCCCTCCTCCTCCTCCTCCTCTTCCTCCTCCTCTCTCTCTCTCTCTCTCTCTCTCTCTCTCTCTCTCTCT
>JAJPUD010031589.1:0-12444 GCA_023553655.1 Myrmecobius fasciatus | reverse complement strand
ACTTTCTGTAATCTCATTGCTAAAATCTTATTTAAAATTTTTGCATCAATATTCATTAGGGAAATGGGTCTATAGTTTTCTTTCTCAGTTTTCTCCCTACCTGGTTTAGCTATCAGCACCATATCGGTATCATAGAAGGAATTTGGTAGTACACCTTCTTTCCCTATTTTTTCAAATACTTTATATAGTATTGGGATTAATTGTTCTTTGAATGTATTCACATGTAAATCCATCTGGCCCTGGAGATTTTTTCTTAGGGAGTTGATTAATAGCTTGTTCTATTTCTTTTTCCAAAATGAGGCTATTTAAATAATTTATTTCCCCTTCTGTTACCCTAGGCAATCTATATTTTTGTAGATATTCCTCCACTTCATTTAAATTATCAAATTTATTGGCATAAAGTTGGGCAAAGTAACTCCTAATTATTACTCTAATTTCCTCTTCATTGGAGGAAAGTTCTCCCTTATCATTTTTGAGACTAACAATTTGATTTTCCTCTTTCCTTTTTCTAATCAAATTAAATAAAGGCTTATCTATTTTTTTTGGCTTTTTCATAAAACCAGCTCTTGGTTTTATTGATTAATTTGATAGTTTTCTTATTTTCAGTTTTATTGATCTCCCCTTTAGTTTTCAGAATTTCCAATTTTGTATTTAATTGAGTGTTTTTAATTTGGTCTTTTTCTAGCTTTTTTAATTGTAAGCCCAGTTCATTCATCTTCTCTTTCTCTGTTTTATGCAAGTAAGCATCTAGAGATATAAAATTACCCCTTATAACTGCTTTAGCCATGCCCCACAAATTTTGGTACGTTGTCTCATTATTGTCATTCTCCTGGATGAAATTATTGATTGTGTCTATAATTTGCTCTTTCACCCATTCACAGGATTAGATTAGTTAATTTCCTATTAAGTTGTGGTCTATTTTCGCCTGGCCTTATATTACATATGAGTTTTATTGCATCATGATCTGAGAAGGATGCATTTACTATTTCTGCTTTTCTGCATTTGATTTTGAGGTTTTTATGCCGTAACACATAATTAATTTTCGTATAAATTCCATGAACCCCTGAGAAAAACGTATACTCCCTTCTCTCACCATTCAATTTTCTCCAGAGATCTATCATACCTAACTTTTCTAGCCTTTTGTTTACCTCCCTAACTTCTTTCTTATTTATTTTGTGATTTGATTTATCTAAATTCTGAGAGAGCAAGTTTGAGATCCCCCACTAGTATAGTATTATTGTCTATTTCTCCTTGCATCTCTGTTAGTTTCTCCTCTAGGAATTTGGATGCTATACCACTTGGTGCATATATGTTTAGTATTGATACCACTTCATTGTCTATGGTACCCTTTAGTAAAATATAGTTTCCTTCCTTATCTCTTTTAATTAGATCTATTTTTGTTTTTACTTGACCCGAGATAAGGATTGCTAGCCCTGCCATTCTTTCTTCACCTGAAGCATAGAAGATTCTACTCCAGCCCTTTACCTTCATTCTGTATGTATCTCTGTGTTTTAGATGCGTTTCTTGTAAACAAGATAATGTAGGATTTCAAATGGCTTTGATAATTGCTGCTTTAAAATATAGTTTTAGGTCTAGCATAGCTAGGCCATCTTCATGTCCTTTTTTTTTTCATTAATTCCCTTGAAAATCTTGACCTTTTGTTCTTCTAGATGAATTTTATTATTATTTTTCTAGATGTGTAATTTCTTGAGAATTTGATTTGAATGGAACTAAATAAGTAGATTAACTTAGTAGGATTTTCATTTTTATTATATTTGCTCAGCCTACCTGTAAGCACTTTATATTTTTCCAAGTAATTAGATCTGATTTGTGTGGAAAGTGTTTTGTAGTTGTGTTCATGGAGTTACTGACTTTCCCTTGGCAGATAGATTCCTAAATATTTTATACTATCAACAATTATTTTGAATGGAATTTGTGTTTGTATCTCATGATGCTGGACTTTATTGACAATATAATAAATGATGATTTATGCTCAATTCTCTTTTTTAAGGAATTGATTTTCTCAGCGAGCTTTTGCACTCTTTCCCAATTAGCCAATTTTGCTTTTTTAAGACATTCAATTCATTAGCTTTTTGCATATTTTGGTACCACTCTCAATTTTTTTCTTAATTTTTCCTCTATCTCTCTTAGTTGATGTTCAAAGCCTAGATGGCTAGGACGTACTTGTGGAGCTTGTGCTGGGATTTTATGCTAGGTTTCCACCCTGACTCTGCACACCTTTTCTGCTAATCTTCCAAGTTTGGAAACCAAAAGGTCTTGAAGCTCCAGTTCTGCTGCTAATACAGAGGTCTGGCTGAGGCTGGATCCAAGGTCAGGGCAGGAAGGGCCCAGGGCTGTGCTGTCATGGCCTTCATGGGAACTGCACACTGAACTCCCACCCTGGTCTCACAGGCCTTTTCTGCTGATTTTCTAAGTTGTCTTCAGCTAAAAATGTTCTACTCTGTTCTGATGCTGTAAAATTTCTTTAGTCATTTTTAAAAGAATTCATTTTTAAAGGTGGAGAAGTTGAGTGAATTCCTACTTTTACTCCACCATCTTGATTCTGCTTAAATCTTTGCCTTTTTTGTATCCCTAAAGCTTAGCACAGTGTCTGACCCATAGTAGTAGCTTCCTAAGGGCTTATTGACTCACTGGCTGATCTTCTTTATTGTTCATTTAAACCATATTTAACACCCAATCCAGATTGTGGCTATTATTTTGTAACTATCTCTATGACCTTCTCCATCCTTCCTCAATGAATTTTGTGTTTGGCTTCCTCCTTCCCCACTTTTGTCTTAATAATATGGAGTGTCAGCATGCATGCTGATACGCTGTCAACTGCTATAAACTTTCAGTTCCTCAATTCATGTATTTCTCATAACATACACCTACACCCCACTTCAACCACACATAAATATGGTAACAAGATTTATCTTGCCATCACCTTCAAGTGTTTCATTTTCATGTTCATGAACTCTAAAATGACTTTAATAAAATTATTTTTATATATATATTTTCCTCAGCCTTATGATCCTGTTTTTTTCTTACTGTGACTGCCAATCTTTCTACTCTTAGTTCTTTGCCAGGTCATCAACACTGAATTGGCTATACTGTTCTCTGTTTTCAGCTTTCACCACCAGAAGAACCAGTTCATTCTATATTGTCCTCTTTTCGATCCCTTTTTTTTAATTCATTCCTTCCCATCATGGTCTTCTAATTTCCAGAATGGATTATTACCACCAATTCCCTTCCCTTCTATTCTCTTACTCCTGATCAGAAATGGATAAAATAAAAAATTAAAATTAAAAAAACAGGGTAACTCAACTGGGGCATTATCAAAACAAAGCAATGTTTTTATACTTCAGTAATTGTTCCATTATTCCACTTTCCACAGTGGCCTTTTCGTATCTTTACATTTCTTCTCAAACCTTTGAAGAGTTTCTCTTCTCCCGTTCTTTGCAATAAGTATTATGTCAATTTTCATTATCTGAAAACTCTACTTATATTCTTTTCTTTTCACATCACTCAGATGATTTCTCTTACTATTTCATCATTCATCTCACATGAAGAAATAACCTTTTTCCTTGAGAAGACAAATGAATCTACATGTGACCAAAATATATCTTGTCTTCTCAAGTATATTGCTCATTATATCATTCCCATTTTCTAAATAATCTTTAATATCTCACAGTCTACTGGTTACTTCCCTAATTTCTACACACATGACTAAATCTCCCCCAGTATTATAGGATTCTAACTTGATCAGTCCATCCCAAATATCTATCATTCTTTATCTTTATCTTCTAGGGCATACAATCCTTGAGAAGGCTATATGTAATTTTTCTTTCTCTTCTTACTCTTCAACAATCTGTCTCCTGAGCTCATTGTTCAACTAAAACTTTTCTTTGCAAAGAAAATAGCAATCTCTTAATTCTTAAATTTCATGATCTCTTCCTTCTTGGCCTGTCAGAAGCCTTTCACAAATTCTTGATCAGCCTGTTACTCTTGAAAATCTCTTCTCTCTAGATTTTTGTGATATTGATCTTTGGTTTCTTTCCTATCTGATTATTCCTAAGACACCTTGTATGGATGACCATCTAGGACACAAACCCTAAAATTCAGTGGCTTAAGATTCTATCCTGTAATCTCTTCTCTTCTACATCTATATTATTTACCTTATTGATCTTGTCAGGATCCATGGATTCAGTTATTATTGCTATATCCTCCTGACCAGTAGGTTCATATTTTTGGCTATCCTTTGTATGTCAAACTGTATGTCCTAAAAAACTCAGAGTAAACTAATGACTAAAACTGAACTCATTGTTTTTTCCCTTAACCTCCCTTCCAAACATTATTTCCCTCTCCCCAAGGCAGTAGATGTTAAGTGACTGCCCAGGATCACACAGCTAGGAAGTGTTAAGTGTTTGAGTCTAGTATTATACCCAGGTGCTTTTGATTTAAGGATTGATGTTCTATTCAATGCACCATCTCTTCCAAACATTTTCCAAACATTGCTATTACTGCTGAATACACTTTGGTATTTGTAATGACCAAACTCACAGCATAGGAATCAGATTGACTCTTCATTCTGTTATTCCTCCTACTAATATAAAATTTATTATCAAGCACTATCAATTTTGTCTTTGCAACATCTCCAGTTTTTACTTCCTTCTGTCTTCTGACATTATCACCCTTCTGTTATAGGTCTTTATCTCCTCAATTCTTTACCATTAGATTGCTGGTTGGTCTCCCTGACTCAAGTTTCTTCCCACTCATTCACCTTTCACTCAGCTATCCAAGTTATTTTTTAATTTTCTTTCAAGTTTATTTTATTTGAAGAAACAGAATAAGCAAAAAGAAAAACAGAAAAGCAATACCAAAAAATGGAACAAAACAAAAGAGAACATTATCATGTGTCAATTAGAACATCAAGAAGAATTCAAAATATATAACAACAAATACCAATTTAAGAAAATATTTGTACTAGTAGAAGAAATTATATTCATGAGTGTCCATCTTTTCTTCCTTGTAAATTATTCTTTTGTTCTCTGCTGCACACCTTATTTACTTTATTCATTCTCCTCCTTTCATTCCCCTGCCACCCCACGTGGACTATAGTATAGAAAGGACATAATGATATATACATATGCAGATATATATACACATATATACAGAAAGACACATATATCTCCCTTTCATTCTGCCCACTACCCCCAATCAAGTTACAGTAAATAAAAATATATTTATGTATACATGTGTAGATATAAATGACATATTTAGACACATATACAGATAGATTTACATATATACACATACATATACATAAAAACACAGACACAGACACAAATCCCATATACATATATCTTTCCTATTCCTGCTGACTCATTAAATTCTGTTCTATAACTTGGCTTACTATTATTTAACCTCACCACACCCAGGGATCCCTCCCTTATCTTCTTTCATCATCCTTTGTTTCCTCATCACCTATCCTTCCCCACTCATTTCTTTATAGATTTTGGAGGACATTTTAACCTTCATGGTATAAATATATAGTGTTGCCTATTGAACCCATTCCTGATGTAAGTAGGTTTTTATAACTATGAGCCATTTTATATTGAGTTATTTTCTTCTTTGAGACTCTTTACCTCCTTTTCTAATTGGTTAAATTTTGTTTTTCATAATCTTCTTGTTTTTCTTGGATAGTTTTAATTTTTTTTAAGTTTTTCCTGAATGTCTCTCATTTGATTTTTTCAATTCTTTTTTGAGTTCTTCTATAAATTCTCTAAGGATAAGGAGCCAGTATACATTACTCTTTGAAGCAGAAACTATTTTTTACTAGAGGTCTGCTCTGAAGATGAATCCTGGTCTTCCTTGTTCTCATAATATGTTTCAATGGTAGGGTTCTTCAATGCTCATTTTTAATAAGATGTATTCATACGTATTAAACAATATTTATTTATTATATAAATTATTTACATATTATGTAAATAATTAATATATAACAAAGAGGTATTTATAAATAAGTGGTGTTAAGTACCTCTAATTGTGGGTTGGGGGGATGGTGCCTCAAGTTTCCTTGGACCTCTCCACTCTGATGAGGAATCCCAACCCTACTGTAAGTGTCCATAGCCAGCAGTGTCCTTGCCCTGCTGCTTCTGCACTCACCAGGTGCTGGTTCCTTCTTACACAGGGCCATGTCTCAGCAGCACAGCCGAGGTTCACTTTGTCTTTCCATACTCAAACCCCCACTGGACAAACACTCTGAGAGGTGAAAGTCTCTGGTGTCTGCTGAGTCTCCAGCCAGAGTCAAATAGCCCCAGGGGTCCCATCTTGAAGTTTCTCTAGCCTGGATGTGTTTGCAGTTTAGAAAGGTTAATCCCAGCCCAAGATCTTTCTTCGGATCTTGTGACAATTGCATCAAAATAATCCCTGTTCTGCTCCAAGTCTTGGTTTTTCTCAAGTCTTTGTTCTCCAAATTTGTTCTATTTGTTGGAGAAATCGGGAGAGCTTGAAATTTATTAACCTACTCTAACATCTTCCCAGAATCCTCTCCCAAAGTTATTTTAAAATGTATTTCTGACCATGTCCATCTTTACTTAAATTGTTTTTTCAAATGATGCCTAATACACCTTATAAAAATATAAACTCATCTGATTGACATTCAAAGCTCTATCCCCAAATAATAATCTATCCCCCAAATTTAGTTAGCTGACATCTTATGTCTTTTTATACACTCCACAATCCTGAAATATTGGACTAATTATTATTCATGACACAAACCATTCAGTCTCTCCACTATGATTTTTAACCAACTATATAACTGGAATTCTCTTTCTTTTTTTCTCTGCTTTCTGACTTCCCATACTGGTTTTTTACAAGAAGACATTCCCAGTCTCTCTTAATACTACTCCCTGAATAAAATAGAAAGCAAAAGTTAGAAGTTAGTTTAGAACAAGATCTCACATTATACTTTATAATTAACTCTAAATGAATACATTATCTACACATGAAAGGGGGCATAAAAAAGAAATTAAATTAGCAATGAAGAAAATGCCTTTCACAACAATGAATTGGAGAATTCCTCATCCATGGAGTGGCAGGTTCATTTTCAGATACTGCTGCATCAGTAGGACTCCAGTATCCAGAGTCCTATCCTAAATTAGCATTCTAATTGCATGATCTGCCAATCTGTCTTTTATTCAAAGAAGGGAAAAAAGATATCATCATTATCAGTTTCATGGCAAGAAAATCAAAAGCTTTTCTATGAACAAAATAAAAATATTTGATGAAGAAAGCCAATTGCAAAATTCAGGATTCTCTATTTCATTCAATTATCCAGGAAATATTGAAAGCAAATACAAATATTTGAGACCAAGAAATATTTTCAAATAATAGATATTATGAATATATCAAGTTTTCATCATGTATATGCATACACATACACACATATATATATATGTGTATGTATATATATATATATATATATATATATTGATACTCACAGCAACTGAATGATCACTTCTCAAATAAACTTTGAAAAGTTTTATGAAATATGTATTCAATCTTTAATAATAAGAGAGATATCCATCAGAACAAACCGAGTTTCATCTCATTTCCAGAAAATTATGACAAAAGAGAATACAACGGATCAATGAATTCGACAGCCAGCTAAAAGTAGTAGAGACAAAAACAAATTAAAAATCCTCAAAAGCAAAATGAAAATCCTGAAAATCAAAGGAATGATCATTAAACTGAAAGTAAGAAAAAGCATTTAAATAAGAAATAAAACTGAGAGTTGATTTTATGGAAATAAACAACTATGTATTTTGTTAATTAGAATTAGATGAAAAAAATACTAACATCAAAAATTAACAGGATGAATGCATTACCAATCAGATGAAATTAAAATAAGTATTAGAAGTGATTATGCCCAATAATATCCCAGCAAAACTGACAAAGTAAGCAAAATAGATGACTATAAAATGCTCAGATTAGCAGTAAAGGAAAGAGAATATATTTTAATGACTATCTTATAAAAACAAATTGAATAAGCCATCAATGAGCTCCCTATAGGATAAAAAAAACAAACTTCATGACCAGATTTGCAAGTGAACTCTTCCAAGCATTTAAGGAATCCCAGTACTTTATATAATTGTAAATAGGTAAAGAAGTCCTATAAAATTCCTATTATAACACAAATATTTTCTTTCCATCTAAACTAGGGAAAGCAAAAACAGAAAAAAAGACTCTGGAGCAATATCCTTAATGAACTTCAATCCCCTCCCCAAATTAAAAACAATATTATCAATATTAAAAGCAATTAAACAACAAAATAAAATAACAATGTTATTATAGTAATGTATCACAAAGATAATACTATGAACAGGTGGAATTTATTTTGGGTATTCAGAGCTGCTTCAATTTTAGGAAAACTATCAGTGTCATTGAAAACATCAATTGCAAAAACTACAAAAAATCATATAATTATACCAATAGATGCAGAAAAATCCAGTGAAAAAACACAGCATCCATTCCTATTTAAAAATAAAAAACCAAACATAATAAAAATGACAATACTACCCAAACTAATCTACTTATTTAGTGCCATACCAATCAAACTCCCAAGAAATTATTTTACAGATCTAGAAAAAATAGTAGCAAAGTTCATTTGGAAGAACAAAAGGTCAAGGATCTCAAGGGGATTAATGAAAAAAAAAGGCAGATGAAGGTGGCCTTGCTGTACCAGATCTAAAACTATATTATAAAGCAGCGGTCATCAAAACCATTTGGTACTGGCTAAGAAATAGAGCAGTCGATCAGTGGCACAGGATAGGATATCAGGACAATCTAGGCAATAACCTTAACAATTTAGTATTCGATAAACCCAAAGACCCCGGCTTTTGGGATAAATACTCACTATTTGGCAAAAACTGCTGGGAAAATTGGAAACTAGTGTGGAAGAAATTAGGGCTTGACCCATACCTAACACCACATACCAAGATAAGATCTAAATGGGTTCATGATCTAGATATAAAGAGGGACTTTGTAAGCAAGTTAGAGGAACGTAATATAGTTTATCTCTCAGACCTGTGGAGATGGAATAAATTTATGTCCAAAGAAGACCTGGAACTCCTAATTGAACACCAGATGGATAATTTTGATTATATTAAGTTAAAAAGTTTCTGTACAAACAAAACAAATGCAGACAAGATTAGGAGGGAAGCATCAAATTGGGAAATCATCTTTACATTTAATGGTTCTGATAAAGGCCTCATTTCTAAAATATATAGAGAATTGTCTCATAAATATGGGAATTCAAGCCACTCTTCAATAGATAAGTGGTCAAGGGATATGAACAGACAATTTTCAGATGATGAAATTAAAACCATCTCTAGTCATATGAAAAGTTGCTCCAAATCAGTATTGATCAGAGAAATGCAAATTAAGACAACTCTGAGGTATCACTACACACCTGTCAGATTGGGTAAAATGACAGGAAAAGATAATGATGAATGTTGGAGGGGATGTGGGAAAGCTGGAACACTAATACATTGTTGGTGGAACTGTGCACGGATCCAACCATTCCGGAGAGCAATTTGGAGCTATGCTCAAAAAGTTATCAAACTGTGCATACCCTTTGACCCAACAGTGTTTCTATTGGGCCTATATCCCAAAGAGATCTTAGAGGAGGGAAAGGGACCCACATGTGCAAGAATGTTTGTGGCATCCCTTTCTGTAGTGGCTAGGAACTGGTAACTGAAGGGATGCCCATCAATTGGAGAGTGGCTGAATAAATTATGGTATATTAATGTTATGGAATATTATTGTTCTGTAAGAAATGACCAGCAGGATGATTTCAGAGAGGCCTGGAGAGACTTACATGAACTGATCCTGAGTGAAACGAGCAACCAGGAGATCATCATACACAGCAACAATATTACATGATGATCAATTCTGATGGACATGGCTCTCTGCAACAAAGAATTGTCTCAAACCAGTTCCAATTGTTCCCTGAAGAAAACCATATACACCCAGAGAAAGGGAAATGAAATATGGACCACAACGTAACATTTTCATGATCTCTATTGACATTTGCTTGCATTGTGTTGCCTTTCTCTGATTCTTTTTTTTCTTGTAGATAGGATTTTTCTTGCATAACTTTTCAAGCATTTCAACATTATTAACATGTAGTGAACTTCCTGCCATCTAGGGGAGGGGAGGGGACTGGGGGTAAAATGTGTAATGGAAAGCTTTGTAAAGATCAATGTTGGGGAACTACCCATATATATGTTATACAAATAAAAAGCTTTAATAAAAAAACACTAGAAAACATAGAAATCAATTGAGATTTAAAAAAAAATGATATGAAGTATCTAAAACCAGGAGCAGACTTTACCTGCAATATGGATGGGAAAACTTGAAGCTTCTACAAAAGATCAGGAGGGAAGAAAGATTGTCCATTATCACCACTATTAGTCAACAGTATACCAGAATCACTAGATATACGAATAAAACAACAAGAGGACAAATAAGAAGACTAAGAAGAGGAGACAAAGCTATAATTCTTTGCAAATGAAATGATATTTTGAGAAAACCCTAAAGAATCAACTAAAAAAAACTAACTGAAACAACAACTTCAGCAAAGTTATAGGCTATACCCCTATTTCCAAATGTTTTCAAGAATGATTGGGCTAGTTCATGTATCTACTAGGATATTACTATGCTCTTTTTTCCCCCCAATTATTCCAACATTATTTAAGTATATTTTTCCTTCTTATCTTATTATAAAACCTACAGAAAAATATTTTTCTGAGAACATTCACAGATGTTTCTTAAAATATTACATAGTTTATATGGGAAAAATGGAAATAATAATTGTTGAGGATAATTTTCCAAGTCTGCTCCATCAGTCAATTTAAAATTGATACTTAGTAAATGCCTAGTGTATTGCAGGCATTGAACTAAGTACTAGGAAAAAATGAAAAAAAGATGTTTCCTTCAAGAAGCTGATATTCTAACAATAAAAGCAGTAGACAATGATATATAATCAGTCAATAAACATTTATTAGGTGTTGTGCTAAGCCACTGGAGATCAAAAAATAAACCAAAGACAGTCCTGCCCTCAGAGAACTTACAGTCTAAAGGGAAGACAATATGCAAACAATGTATATACAAAACAAGCTATTTTAGGATAAATAGGAGATGCTTTGTAATGTGGAATCCACTAGGATTTAGGGGTTAGGAAGAATACCTTGTAGAAGTGGGAGATTTACATATAATTACATGTAAAATGCATGCATGATAGTTACAAACTATTGTGAGAAGGAATGAACAGCTAAAGCATCCAAGAAAAGCCTCATGTAGTTGGTATAGTCAGGTACTTGAAATTTGGAGAAAATCAGAGATGTCAAGAAGTGGAGATAGGGCAGACTACATGTATCCAATGTAAAAAGAGGGCTATAAAGGATTACATATCATATATGAAGAACAAGAAAGCTACCTGGACCATAGAGTATATGGAGGGGACTGATTAATAGTAAGACTGGAAAGACAGGCTATAAAGGCTGTGAAAAGCATTGAGTGCCAAACCTCAGGAAAATGGTATCTCTTATGACCTGAAAGAATCAAAGAAATTACGAAATATCTCATTTCCTCCCTTTTTAGTAGATTGTGGCCTGCAATTGTTGATCTTTTACTAAATATGAAAAAAAACATTAATTTATATACCATATTACAGGCCTTCACTGTTAAATTTTATGAAAAAAAATGAATTTATAAGATTGGGATTATGTCTTTCAGTCTCTTGTGTTTTGAAATTTTATTATTGCACCCATTTCCAAGAGGAGATGAACTGAACTTCTCTATTCTTTGTAGTAAAGAAACTATATAATCTTTTTTTTGCATTGATACTTATTCTAGTTAAGAAAAAGACACCAGCCTTTTCCCCTGTCTTAAGTATACAAACAATACAGCATTTGAATTAAGCTGCCAAATGCCCCCTCTTAGAGCAATTGCTTACACTGGGTACATTTTCCCTGCAATGCCTTATGAGCTTTGAACATATCTTTCCCTGAATAAAATAAGATTTCATTCTAATTAGATTTCACTAGGGTAATCTGAATTATGTGATCCATTCAAGAAAAAATAATAATAAAAAAATGCCTTGGGGGCATAACATAAATGATAGTGAGCCCAAGAATAATGTCTTTAATTTTTGAGTTCAATTACATGGTATTTTCAGTAACACAGGCTTTGACACCTAGCAACAACATTCACATGGGAGTTGGTTTTTTTTATTTTATTTTCAAAGATAATTTTCAAAGCATAGCATGATGCCCGTCCTTCCTAGAAAACTTTTGACCTTGGTATTCTCAGGCTTTTGCAAAACAGCAGTAAATCTATCATTGGTAAAGGGAGCTGGAAATGGTTTCTCCTTTTCCCAGA